>NDFZ01002617.1:0-19381 GCA_002192655.3 Mamestra configurata
TTTTGTGTGTGTGTATGTTTGTAATTAATAAACTCAAAAACTACTGTGCTGATTTCAAAAATTCGTTCACCATTGGAAAGCTACATTATCAGCGAGTAGCATTGGCTATATTAATCCCCGTACTCCCACGGGAACGGTAACTACGCGGGTGAAACCGCGTGACGTCCGCTAGTAAAATAATATGACTAACGAAATTTATTTAAGTGAGTTTATAACTGTGTAGCTATCAACAATTGACAGGAATAATTGCCATTCACACTGGTAGTTACTATAACTTACTCTTAACTTTACTAGTGTATCTAAGTGGAAAGTTCTTCCCTGTACTAACACTAGAGTTTGGTAAGGGAAGAAGAGTAAGGTTTACAAGAGTGAACTCTTGCAAACCTTAACGACAAATCGGTGTTCGGAGTTAACTACAACAACCCGCACACTTCTCAAGCATAATAAATCTATGAACTATGTACCCACTGCTGGGACATAGGACTTATATGGGAGATCCCAGTAAACTGGCAGGCCCCATGCAGTTTGTCCATACCACAGTCTTCGATTTTTGATACTGGAACCAATGACCAAAAAGCGAAGATACCTATTTGAACATGCCTGTTTCCTCACGGCCTTATTTATGGTTGTGCCTTCTATCACAATCAAATCAACAGAAGCTTCAGGTTTGGTGGGCGTTATTGTAAATGTGAGGACTATGTAGGTCGTAGGTAGGTATTATGGCTAGATAACATTATTGTCTGGCTGTTTAAGTATATACTTAACACGGCCTACTCAAATGTAACATTGGTATTGTTCGTAAAATCGTGGAGCTCTTTAAAGTTCAAAGTTGAGCCACACGATAACTGCCAAATGCTTGCAGTGTCTGGACAGGCTCACTCTTTGAATCGTCCTTTTCTCAAAAGATCAACTCAGACATTAACCTACATGCTTCTCATACGAATTTACCATTAGATATTTCCCATTACGTGGATTTTAAAATGACTTTGACCTCGTTTGAGTTTGTTTCGATATTTCTCCTCAGGGTAGTCAGCTAGGAAACACCGCCTCTACTAGTTTAAATTGATGTGTCAATGTGTTATTTATAACCAATTTGTAAAAGCGGCGTAAATATACCTTATTGGTAACCTTATTGATACTTTCGAGCCGTTTGGGGTTGAAACACTCGGGCCGTGGGCCCCTTGTGCTCACAGCCTTTTCAAAGAAATTCCCGTTCGTTGACACTTCCTGTGACCCAAGAGCTGGCTTTTACTTTGGCCAGAAGCTAAGTATTGCCATTCAACGTTGCAATGCCGCCAGTCTCTTGGGCACATTACCAGCTGACAGCGTTGAGGACGAATTTTTTGATGCTGTATTTTAGTTTGTTCTAAGTTTATTTTATTTGTAAAGCAAATATCATTTAACGTTATGAGCCTCTGAGAATCGATTTTAAGAATAAAGTGTTCTTTTCGTTTTGCAAGACTTGTAAATTTTATGGCGCTGGCAGACAGGTGCAACGCGACAAATCTTTTCATAGAAATAATATTTCCATAGAATATTTTCGAGTTGTCGCCATGTCGTGCTCATGCCGCACCTATTTACAGTGAGCCTTTCTAAGCGCTCACCAACAGTTATTGTCATTCTATTCTGAACATAAACTTCTCACCATCTAAAATATCACTTTAAAATAAAAATAACCTTAGAAAACTATTATTCCTCTTGCCTCTAAACTCCTACTTACGAGATGTAAGCAGCCTTCGGACATAAAGCTAGAGGCAAAATATCGTACACCGAGTATATAATATTTTCATTCGAGTTATTTTGCTAGGAAGTTGCACGATCTCCTCCATAATATTACGTGCAACCTTGTATGGCTTCGTATTATAAAGATTTCTTGGTATAAATTGCATATTTTTAGGGTTCCGAACATCCGTAAGAAACGGAACCCTTATAGGATTACTCGGGTGTCTGTCTGTCCGTCTGTCACAGACAATTTTCTCCGAATCTACTGGGCCGAATCTGCTGAAATTTCGTACACATATGAACTTTTGTGACCCAAATACGGATGTGTTACGTAAATAAACAAATATTGAGTATGAAGTGCACTTATGGGGGAAAAAAACTGGAAAGTTTCTAAAAAAAAGTTCTAACTGTACCGTTCATTTGATATGAATCAAATGAAAGTACTTATTGTAAGGGTATAATTATACTTTTTCCATTATTTTAAAATAAATCGTTTTGAAGTTATTCAAGAAATTAGCATTTTCTCCGAAACTATAGATCCCAAAATTTAGAACAAAAAATGCAGATAATTATAGTTTTTTGCCTTTAGAATACACGAAAACCTATAAGAAATCTAGTGTTAAAATAACATATTATGAAAATAAAATTCGTTCGGAACCCTTTGCACGCGCATCCGACTCGCACTTGGCCAGTTTTTTTATTAAATAAATTAATTACTTAAGGTCGGCGCCACACTATTTAATCTTCCCTCTCCCCTGTCAACTGTTACGCTAACATTCATATTCTTCTTTCATGCCACTCCTCATACAAGTCTGGTTGTTACATAGCGATTCACTGCAAAATTTACCTTTTTTGCCTTCCTAACAACGGGATTTGACTGAATATCAGCATTTGACATGGAACTATTGCTTTCCAACCATTTCCCAATTACTAAGACAGAACGGTATATTAGGCTCTGAACAAAGTTACATTCCATTATCAGCGCAAACCAGTGCACAGCGCAAAATGATAAGCGCTATGGAAACAACACCCTTTTATTGCATTTCGACAATTAATATCGCTAATAAAATGCCCCTTTATCGAAAGCCTCGCGAAATCACAACCCGGAATTTAAAAGTTCGTGAACTCTCCTGTGCCTCGGAGAGCACGTAAATTCTTTGGTCCTGTGCTTGATCTCTCCCTAGTCGTGACGTCGTCCCAACGGACTATGAGATTAAAGGAACAAAGAGTGCACACACATGTGCACTTTAATATCTTCTGCGTACTTGGTTAATCTCCGTTGAGATTTGCTAACATGACCGAGATTGGGTCGGAAGAAAAAGAAAGAATAATATTTATTTAGCNCGGTCGTGGCGTCGTCCCAACGGACTATGAGATTAAATGAACAAAGAGTGTACACACATGTGCACTACAATATCTTTTGCGTACCTACTTGATTAATCTCTGTTGAGATTTGCTAACATGACCGAGATTGGGTCGGAAGAAAAAGAAAGAATAATATTTATTTAGCACTTACATGAAACACGCACGATACACAGAACAAAAAAATAATGTAAGTATGCCCAGAACCAAGTGTGAAGATATACTTAACATTTCTTAATCCAACCTAACATATCATTTGATTCATCCACTGAAACCTCTAAATAAACTCTTAATCCAAAAAGAAACCTACAAATACGTAACTCCTGTTACCTTAATCTGTGCTTACCCCAGAACAAGGGAGTCTTAAGGCTCGCTTAGTTCGGTCTCCCATTTAACGCGGTGTTAGAGAACTTAATCCCAGCTTACAGTAATAACTGCTAACTGATATAAATTGAGCCGTGGGTTTTTGAGGATTTACAGTCAAACTGAGTTTAATTTATATTGTGGGGCGGACTTTGAAAGGGATGAGCTGATAGTTTATTGAAGAAGTCGGTTCGAATTTAAGGTGAGGTAGTTAGTTTGGTACTAATCCTGCTCACTGACAAATCTTCTATAGGAGCTATTCTTGCATGGTGCTGATATGGGAGATGAAGTCGTGGTATTAAACTGTAATAGATAACTTACAATAATTATTTCAAAGAAAGAATGAAGTCGAATAAATTTCCATTAAAATCCCTTCACCATTAAATTCAATCAGGAGAAAATTGTAATTGCCTCTCAGCATTTCAATTTTAGGAAAAACGTACTGAATTTTAGACAGTTATTAATTTAGTGAACCCATTATTTCCTGTTTAAATTGGACGCGAAAATGCAATTATCTTACAAAAGTGGTTATAATTACTATGGTGCTGCAACTAAAACACAATTGACGTTTTGGACGTAATTTTCAATTAAAATGTTGACACCATAAAATCAATTTGTTTAGTCTCTTCCCAAATATGTTGCGGTCGGATGAAGCTGAATACCAGTAATATGGAGGCTATCTGAACTCTCCACAACCCAGCAACTGGGTGACAAGATACCCATGGCAATATTGGTGCCAGGTTTTAAGGCTTTTAAATCGTACAGTCAAAGCCGTCACAACTGGCCATGGGTCTTTTAATAAACCCCTCTATGTCATAGGAGGCACTGACAGCCCACTCTGCAGAGCCTGCATGGAGGAGGACGAGACAGCAGCACACCTGCTACTAAGCTGCCCGGTAGTCGCTGATTACAGGGCTAAGTACGTCGGAAACCCAGGTACCCTGTGTGAGATAGTTGGTGGCTGGGGTGGATCGAATGACACATTTGTCCCACCTGCACGCAAAATTTATTTTATTTATTTATTTATTTATTTATTAGAACAAAAAAACACATGTTACAATTTATTTGTGTTCGATAANGCCCGAGCTTTTAAATGATGAATGATATTTATTTCGCAAGTAGGTTTTTTATTTATTTTTTTAGGATGGGAGCTCATCAAATGACTTCTTCCGCTCCGGGTGGAGCGGAAGGGTGTGTCAGACTGTTGCTGACTAAAACCCATCCGTGTTCCTCCTAAAACCCTTTGCGTTCCGGGCCGCGGTGATTCTTTCGAACACATTTCGCAACTTCGCAAGTAGGTTAAACATAACACTTTTACACGTCAATCTCTTTTGGTAATTTTAAAGAGATGAGGCCGGTTTTTCCTAGCTGACTATCTGAGAAGAAACACCGAAACTCAGAGGTCAAAGTCTCTTTTAAAGTCCATACAATCCGTACTGGTCAAATTTATATGAGAACCATGTAGGTTAATGTCTGAGGTGGCCTTTTGACGAAAGTGCCAAAACACATTTCAATGGACCTGTCCAGACAGCGCAAGCATTTGTCAGTCATCGTGTAGCTCAAACTTAGAACTTTAAGGAGCTCAACTTTTTGACTTCTCAAAACGACTGTCAAAGTTCTAATGATGATAGCCGGGACCAACGGCTTGTAGTACTTTCCGTGGCAAGGAATAGTCTCGGTATTTAACTAAAGGAGCCATTATCAGAATGACCTCAGCAAGCTTACCTTGAAGATCTACCATCTGTACATATAGTAAATGGGAGTGTTTGTTCACTGCAACTTACATTTATTTGAAAAACTGCGCTCTCGCCGTTATCAGAATACCATTCATGTTACCTCTCNAAGTGTTTGTTCACTGCAACTTACATTTATTTGAAAAACTGCGCTCTCGCCGTTATCAGAATATCATTCATGTTACCTCTCATAAAACCGCATTTTTCAGCAAAAGTGTGCTAGGTATGGCCCCAAAAATATATAATAGTGTACCAGCAGCTATCAGAAATAGAGTGTCTGGGATCCTTTAAGAGGTCTCTGTTTAAATTTCTATTAGATAGATGTTACTACCCCATCACTGAGTTTACTACTGATAAACAGAGGTATGTCGATTCCGACTTGCTAATTAAGCACTTTTGATTTTATTTATTGATTAAGCATGAATTTTTTTATTTGTCTAAGATTGTAATGACCTGTTTACTTAACTACATACTTTTAATTGAATTATTTGTTTAATGTAATGACATGCCATCTGAATTGGAACTGTAAATTGCTTGTTTATGTAAATTTTGTTCGCCGTATATTGGCAAAACATAGCGCATATATATTAGACAATGTACCATCTGTAACCATGCCTATGTTTAACATAATAAATGCAATCATTTATTATGTTAAACATAGGCATGGTTACAGAAATCAGGATAGAAAAGATCAATTAATCCATCAATCAATGATTGATGGATTAATTGATCTTTTCTATCCTGACGCTCCCCAAATCGACGACATGATTGGAGCAGTGGTTGAGCGATTGACTGCTGCGGTGCGTGTCGCTGGTTCGATTCCCGCACGGAACAAATATTTGTATGGCCTACAGATAGTTATTCCAGGTCTGGCTGTTTGTGTATGTGAATTTGTATGTTTGTAAACGCACCCACGATAAAGGAGAAATTCCTAGTGTGTGGCAACGTTTTTTTAAATAAAAAAATAAATAAAAAAATTGTCACTATAAACAATTTAAAAATACCTAAATTTCCATCATATTATGTTAGGACGTTGCTAAAAGGTATCTTAATTCAATACAAAATGCTTTTAATTTCGGGCCTTTAAAACCTGCTAAGTGTTTCGGGTAACATTATCGGTAATGTGTTATTCAAAGGCCCGTTTATGGTACCGACTCGTTTATGGTACCGGCCCGCTTATGGTACGGCCCGTTATTTTTCGGGCCCATTTTGTTTAACGGGCCCTTCCTTTATGGCTGGGATTTGTTTAATCACATGTCAGAAGCAAGGGAATGAGGGCTCCCATTAATTCGGGTGACACGCTAATGTTAAAGATAAGTGAATCTTTATTATAAATTTCTTAGTGTTATCCTTTTTTCATATACAAAAACAAAGTACACTCAGGCGTCAAAGTATTCCTCCACATCGCTGTCATCCGGAAACGTGCCCAGAAGACTGGCAGCATTGCCACGTTGAATGGCAATGCTAATTCTTTGAGCAAAGAACGAGCCAGCCCTCTGGTCACGCAAAATGTCGTTCAGTCGGCGGGATATGTCCTTGAAAAGAAGACGCGCACTCGGACCCCATGATCCAAGCGTATCGACCCCAAACGGCTCAAAACTGTAATTCCCAATAAGGTTACAATATTTGCGCCGCTTGAGGGCCTCGGCAGACGCAGCGGCAGCGCCGGCACAGCCTGCCGTACTTGGAACATGCGATGGCGCAGGAGTGTCGACACACGTTGCGTCCTTTCCCATCGTCCCGTACCAATTTTTCATTGTGTTGAAAGGTTTAATAAACACAAAAAAAAATCACGGTATTGCCGTTTAAAAATACAGAAAATGTAAGAATCGACATCCCAAAAGAACAGAAGACCAAAAGCGTTCAAATTTAAGTCGCAATATCACAGAAACAATCAATTTCAATAAAAACTTCTTTTTTTAATATACGACCGCCTTCCGAAGAAAAATCACTACAAAGAGTATAAAATTACTTTGTCTATCTCCAAGTTATAATCATTTCGAAATAAACCTCTTTCGATCAAAAAATAATAATTTTGCAAATTTTTTAAAAATAATTCATTAACATGGTTTCATAAAAATAAACAATGCATTAGAATTATGAAACACCCTGTTAATAATGTTTACGTATCAAAACAATGTCGCGCATTCCATTCCGCACCATCCTTGGAACACATGGCTCGGACTGCGCTCGCTACAGGATGTTTCAAACTACGTCATGGGTCAAGATAATGAATAATATATATTTTTTTAATACTTCAAATGTTCATTTATTTTTAATGAATGTGTAGTAGTCATTGGATAGATGAAGTGGGCTACCGTTGTAAGACGACTAAAATGGCAACGAGATGACGGAGCCCAAACATACCTACATAAAATATATACATATTATATACCTAAACATCCGAATAATAACCTCACCCTTTACGAAGTCGGTTGAAAACTTGCCTAAACGCAGTAAAATTTGAGTTGTTTTTGTTGTTGTAAAAGTTTGTGACCGGGATGCGAATATTAACGCTTCTTTAAAAATACGAGAATTGCCCGTCAAACTATAAAACTTATATATGTCGCCGGAAAATTGCAGACTGCGTAAGATTGTAATAAATCTTGATTAGATTATAATTTCTCGATATATTATGAAAAAATAGTTTTATATAAGTACAATAAATCCCATCCAAATTTAATAGTTTCCAATATATCCGTGTCTTATTTAGAAAAAAGTGTTTACAATCTCACGCGATATTTTACAATCTTACGGCGTTTGCCATTTTCCGGTAACATATATAAGAAATGGTATCAATTCTTACTATGCTCACAGTTACAAAAAATCTTCACCAAGATCAACTCAGAAAGAAAAACACATTGCCACCCGTTCAACAAACTACCTACAACTTTTATTCCCACTCTTAACGCTAAGACAAAAAGGGAAAAGAAAAATAGCTTTCATTACGCCAGAAACTAGGCCGAATAGTAGGTCTAAAAAATCACAAACGATTTCGCACGTCCAAATCCCGGATAAACCTGTCCTCCGGTTGGGTGACCTAAGACCTTCATCCTTACTTATCCTTGAGATAAATAATGGGTTGACCCGGATGCCGTTTGCTCACCTATGCATAAATAGAACCCATATGATATATAGGCCCAAAGAGCCGTCAAACTGGCTTGAATAGTTTTAACTAGGGTTTGGACAGGGACGTAGTGAGGATGGATGTCGCTACACACCTTAATATAGGGTAGATTTTTGAGATTTTGAGAGAGTAAGGGCATTTTCCTTAATCGTTGCAGTCACAGAAAAATGGTTCCAGGATGTTCTTGGACTCCAGGCAAAATAAATTTTATTAGCGATAGCGATAAATTTTTTGTGCTTTATTAATAAACATGTACATTATATATTTTTAATACTTATATAAATACATATTCCAGTCGACAGCGATGCGGACGAATTTTTTGACGCAATACAAGTACCTATTTTAGTTAGGAGTTTTTTTTAAGAGTATATAGTTAGATAGCGACTGTCAAATAAAATATCTCTAGTTTTTTTGCAAAAACATTGGAATCGGCTTCCAATCTAATCGCATGCAGATAAGTACCATTGCAACGCGAGTCTTTTCAAAAAAGAGATCAAAAATTATGCTCGAACTTCTCGGCATGCCGTAGCGCGGGGGCACAGTGCACGATTGAGAAGCGGTGGCATGCATGTACGTCACATGATCTCGCGCGGTCTTTTATTTTCATTGGTATACCTAAATATCGTGTTAGTGAGTTTTTACCTTCGACCCTGTGTTTACATTAGAGTACGAATACAAGTTGATTGAAAACGACACGTACTACACGTATTTGACTCCCATTCCTTTAAACCAGTATTTTACATAGAGCGACTGTCTATCGGACCTCCAAAACCCAGTAACTGGGTAACACGATACCGAGGTAAGATTGGTGTCAGATCTTTTGGGTTCTAACAACCCATAACGACTGTCAAAGATGTTCAAATGACAGCCAAAAAAATACTTTAAGATAGTCACCCATTCACATACTGACCTTGGCAAGCGTTTTATAACCTTGTAGGTCGACCCATGCTTCTGTTTTTATTTAGCTCTCCTCATCGAGCGATGGGGTTGTCAAAATGACAAAATATGCATTAAAGATTGACCAATAAACCGTAATATAATCAATTGATCGGTGTATGTATACAAAATATTGTAAAACTTTTATATGAAAAGTGTAACTATGGAGTTTCTTGTCCGTTCTTCTTCATAAGAATCTACTTTTTGCGAATGGACAACTAGAGTCACTAATGTTTTAATTTCAAACTGTAAATTTGACGTTCAAAAGTGCCTTTTAATGGTCTAGTTGAAATAAATGAATTGACTTTGATTTTAACCATGTCCTTCTACTGCAGATGTCAATCCCAAACGTTTTTGGCTTTCCGACGATCATTACGTTTATAGAATCCATTTTTGTCTCAAAAATCAACTTTTCGATACTATTGTATCCTCTAAATATTTATCAATTTCTATTAAATCGCAACGCAATAGGCACAAAAGTTTAACTGCACCAAATCCAAATTCAGTTGAAATTCAGAATCGACAGGAATTGAATAAAATGTTTGAAATAACTACGTCGATCTATATTTCGGAAATTCGTGAAATATGTATGGTGTGTACAAATGGGAAAATGCTCAAATTACCAGCGGTATAGTATGTTTCAAATCTCCAACCTAATTTTTTTTTAGGATTCCGAGACGCATCTGAATGAGCAAACGGAACCATTAGTTAGAGGCTCACTAGTATGTCAGCCAGTCTGTCACAGTGGCTGTGGTTGCTGAAGGATTTTAACTAATAAACTCCAAAGTTTTTTTTTATAAATGGTTTTTGTAGTGTTAGTGTTAATGATTTGTCGAAATAGGATCCGCAAGCCCGAGTCTGGATTTATGCCCCATGTATAGGAAAAAGCGTGAGGTCGGCCCGTGGATAGGTGACCATCATAACATATCGAGATTCCTCCGTGCCTCGGAAAGCACGTTAAACCGTTGGTCCCTGCTGCCATGTTTGGCTTTGGCAGTCGTTACGGATTGTCAGAAGCCAGTAAATCTGACAACAGTCTTGCCAAGAAGTACCGAGTTACCCAATCAATGGATTGTGGAGGTCTGGTAGGCAGCAGCTCTACTTAAAACACTGGTATTCAGCTGAATCCGGTTTGACTGATGGACAGTAGAGTCACTTTATTAATGTAATATTATTATTTTACTGAACTGTAAATGATGACGTTTAAAAATGCCGTTTAAATGGCCTAATTGAAATAAACGTTTTGACTTCCCAATATAGTTGGGAAAAGGCTAGGCAGATGATGATGTTAGGAAAAAAAGCGCTCCCTGTATTTTGAGACTTAAAAATAACTGGCAAAATTGTGGATACTATAGATACATCTCTGCCAAACCTTTCAAGGAATCAGGCGTGATATAACTCATGTAAATATTCATACTACTTTCGCATGGCGTTTCTAGTTTTCTCTACATCTGAGTTTGATCCTAAGACCCGCAAAGAGGACTGTAACCATTAATTAAATTATCTTGACCCCTTAAGCAAGACTAAGTTAAGACAAGTCGACCTTGACATCAAGCTTTGATCATGAAGAATAAGTATAAACGCATCAAAGTTCAGGAAAAGGGGCTAGTGTTGCGGAATCTGTTCGAAAGAGTCTCCACGGCCCTGGAACGCAAAGGGGAACACGGATGGGTTTTAGTCAGTAAGATTCTAACACTCCCTTCCATTCTGCCCAGAGCAGAAGGAGTAATTTGATGACATCCCATGCTAAAAAAAAACATGCAGGGCAGTCTTTGGGGACTGCCGATAGAAGCGAAAGCTAAGCGAATGCTAAAGCGTTCGGTGACGATGACGCGAGTTCCATGATTTTTGTTTAGGTACCCAAAAAGTGCTCAACGCGCCTAAAGAATTTTTTACTTAAAAAATGGGCTAGTGACGTCTTTTCGTAAAAAGAGTATCAAGGCGTTACGTCACGCAAAATTTCAACGCACTATATGTTAAGTTTACGTGACAAAAGAAAAAAATACGTGCCGAATTTGTTTTATGACGAGCTAAATAATCTCATCTTCCCTATTTAAGTAGATACTATCACTGAGCATTTTAGGACTGAGTTTATTTTTTAGTACCACTTCTCCCGCGACTTCGTCTGGCCAGATTTAGTTCAAAAGATTTGCCCTCTTTTCACAACCTTTAAGGTTAAATTTCCAAAAATCCATTCCTAGTACTCACTTACATCATAGAAGGAATCCTCCTGCTTAATTTCATGTTTCGGCTTTGCGGTGATATGTCAATCAGACAGTTACCCTTTTATGTATATATCACCGGCAAATTGCAGACTCCATAAGATTGTAAAAAATCTTTATTAGATTATTATTTCTCGAAATATTATGAAAAAATCGTTTTTTTAACAATAAATCCCATCCAGAATCAATACTTTCCAATATATCCGTGTCTTATTAAGAAAAAAATGGTTGACAACTACACGTGATATTTTACAATCTTACGGCGTTTGCAATTTTCCCGTGACACATAAAAAAAGCGCATTTCTCTGAGAAATAAACATGTATCCTTTTATTCTTATTCCTACTAAGCGGAACTAACAATGAACAGTTTAATTTGGATTAAAGTTCCTACATCGAGCATTTCCCTTGTAAATTGCACTAATGAATTTAAATCGTTCACTACAACACCCTCTAAAACAAAAACAAAACGAGTTGATTGGTGCAGGCAGTGGCTGAGCATTTGTGGTTTTTACACTTTGAATCATGTGCCTGATTCACACATGTAACAAATTGTTTGTCCATTTACAAATGAGATATACCTAAAACATTTCTTATTTTCGCATGCGTTGGATCGTTTGGCTCCCTTCAAAATGGTTGAGCCGAATCGCGCTAGCGCATGCGTCATGTTCGTGAACGGGCGCTGTCAGCTTGGACTGGTCATTTCTCGGCGGCCACGGTTTATTTTAATTATTTCTTTGAATTATTATTTTCACTCCGGACGCTTATCCTGCACGTCTTTTACATCGTTCTCACATATTATATGCATAATTTCATCAAGAATGATGTAACCATAACTTTGTAAAAATATTATTTTTAAAAGAGTGTCCGTGGAGTTTCTTGCACGTTCTTCTCCATAGAGATCTACGCTTTGGAACGTGCAAAGAGCTTCATCATTTTGACCGACCGACCTTGACAATTCAAAAGTGCCTGTAAATGGTCTTATTGAAATAAATGCTTTGAGTCTTTGAGTCTTTATTTTTATTGCAATACTATCCTTCTTCTAGCGACATCGCTCTCGTGAAAGTCTGAAATAATCGCAAGAGAACGTAATTCCGGAATAAAAAGTATTTAATGTTCTGCTCCAAGTTCCAATCTATATCTTAAACCAAAAAATCTTCTCATACTCTGAATATTATCGCACTCTCTGCCTGCGTCTGTGTTTCCAAACGCATACAACCTTAATTTCTTCAAAATTAGAGTGAACAGGCTTCTTCTGGGTAAGCTCGCTCCATCGTCGACTTTGTCTCTGTCATCTATGACCTAGACTAGAGTCAAGAGCAAACTCATCTCAAATAATAAAAAATAGCGTTAGATCGCGAGCGATTATTTAATTTAACAGTTTTAGTAGGTACGGAACTAATAAGATNCTAGTACTCACTTACATCATAGAAGGAATCCTCCTGCTTAATTTCATGTTTCGGCTTTGCGGTGACATGTCAATCAGACAGTTACCCTTTTATGTATATATCACCGGCAAATTGCAGACTCCGTAAGATTGTAAAAAATCTTTATTAGATTATTATTTCTCGAAATATTATGAAAAAATCGTTTTTTTAACAATAAATCCCATCCAGAATCAATACTTTCCAATATATCCGTGTCTTATTAAGAAAAAAATGGTTGACAACTACACGTGATATTTTACAATCTTACGGCGTTTGCAATTTTCCCGTGACACATAAAAAAAGCGCATTTCTCTGAGAAATAAACATGTATCCTTTTATTCTTATTCCTACTAAGCGGAACTAACAATGAACAGTTTAATTTGGATTAAAGTTCCTACATCGAGCATTTCCCTTGTAAATTGCACTAATGAATTTAAATCGTTCACTACAACACCCTCTAAAACAAAAACAAAACGAGTTGATTGGTGCAGGCAGTGGCTGAGCATTTGTGGTTTTTACACTTTGAATCATGTGCCTGATTCACACATGTAACAAATTGTTTGTCCATTTACAAATGAGATATACCTAAAACATTTCTTATTTTCGCATGCGTTGGATCGTTTGGCTCCCTTCAAAATGGTTGAGCCGAATCGCGCTAGCGCATGCGTCATGTTCGTGAACGGGCGCTGTCAGCTTGGACTGGTCATTTCTCGGCGGCCACGGTTTATTTTAATTATTTCTTTGAATTATTATTTTCACTCCGGACGCTTATCCTGCACGTCTTTTACATCGTTCTCACATATTATATGCATAATTTCATCAAGAATGATGTAACCATAACTTTGTAAAAATATTATTTTTAAAAGAGTGTCCGTGGAGTTTCTTGCACGTTCTTCTCCATAGAGATCTACGCTTTGGAACGTGCAAAGAGCTTCATCATTTTGACCGACCGACCTTGACAATTCAAAAGTGCCTGTAAATGGTCTTATTGAAATAAATGCTTTGAGTCTTTGAGTCTTTATTTTTATTGCAATACTATCCTTCTTCTAGCGACATCGCTCTCGTGAAAGTCTGAAATAATCGCAAGAGAACGTAATTCCGGAATAAAAAGTATTTAATGGTCTGCTCCAAGTTCCAATCTATATCTTAAACCAAAAAATCTTCTCATACTCTGAATATTATCGCACTCTCTGCCTGCGTCTGTGTTTCCAAACGCATACAACCTTAATTTCTTCAAAATTAGAGTGAACAGGCTTCTTCTGGGTAAGCTCGCTCCATCGTCGACTTTGTCTCTGTCATCTATGACCTAGACTAGAGTCAAGAGCAAACTCATCTCAAATAATAAAAAATAGCGTTAGATCGCGAGCGATTATTTAATTTAACAGTTTTAGTAGGTACGGAACTAATAAGATTCTTCAATATAATAATTTCGTTCAAATGTATTCAAAGCGCAATAATTAATTTGCAATTTCTTAAATCCCAGGATACAGTCGACATGTTTATGATTCCGGGATTTTAGAGGAGGTATTATCAACTGCATGTTACTTACTTCCACGAACATTAGGTAAATATAGTCTACCTATTCCGATCTCTGATCATCACTNTGCATGCATGTTACTTACTTCCACGAACATTAGGTTAATATAGTCTACCTATTCCGATCTCTGATCATCACTGAACAATCAAGTGGCTTAATTGCCTTGAAGCCAATCGAAAATTCGATATTAAAATAAAAATAAAACATGTACCTAAGTACCCCGAAACAATTCCTTACATTTATTTCGATCCATTGAAAGTATTGTAACAAATAACATGCGTAATATCGTACGGAACCCATAAAACTAAAGTGTAATTGGGGGTCCGTAACGACGCTAAAAAACCTTTTCTTGGATGTAAGGCACAAAGCAATCGTGAGCTTAATAAATTTATTGTATGTTGTACTTTATGATCCAATATTCTTCATTGGTTTTCATTTGTTAGGATATTTTATGGTGAGTTAAAAGTGTACTTACAGATAAAACATGGTGATCAATACTCGTTTTTAGGATTCCGTACACGAAGGGTAACCAACGGGACCGTATTTATAAGCCTCCAGTGTCTGTCTGTCTGTCAGCGGGCTTTATCTCATGAATCCTAATAGGTAGACAGATAAAAAAAATATCATACAAACGAGTAATAAAAATTAATTTAGTAAAAATCGACCCTTAATCAATACAAGTTCTTATTTGTGTTCAATTATTTTTTAAAGTTTTCACTTTTATTAGGTACATTGTCATGCAAGGAACGCGATTATTAAGTTTATGGTACGGAACCCTTCGTGTGAAAATCCGACTCGCAATTGGCCGGTTTTTTATCTGATTCTATATGAGGATAGGCTATTCGATGTGATAGTATGTAATCGTGATCATTCTCTTGCCTTTATTCCAATTTATTTGGAATAGGATTAACATGTCTCCCTTTCCTGCAATATCATCTTTTAAATTGTCCATGTCGTTTCTTTGGACTTCATTGTCAGCCATTGTTACTCAAACTGTACCTCCTTTCTTGGCTTCCGTATTTGATCCATACAAGACAGCAAACCTATTGTTTTGTTAATCCTCCTTCTTAGGAAAAACTCATAATATAGGGACACAAATTATACTACAGTTAATGTTTTTTTTTAAATTGGTCCAACATTAGAGCTACGTTAAGCAACGCTAGTTAAGCATCGCTTGCCGAGGTTGGTCTGTGGATGGGTGACCATTTTTACATACCGAGACTCCTCAGTACCTCGGAAAGCACGTTAAGCCGTTGGTCCCGGCTGTCATTTATAGATCTTGGGCAGTCGTTACGGATAGTCAGAAGCCAGATAATCTGACACCAGTCTTGCCAAGAAGTACCGTGTTACCCAGTTAATGGGTTGTGGAGGTCTGGTAGGCAGCCGCTCCACGTAAAATACTGGTATTCAGCTGAATCCGGTTTGACTGGAAGCCGACCCCAATATAGTTGGGAAAAGGCTAGGCAGATGATTGGTCCAACATTAGAGAAGGTGATCGATGAGAACCAAACTACGAATAATGAATTTATATTTAGAATATTCTTTAGTAGTTTAGTCGGATCGCTCCGGCAGCATTCCCTCTTAAGCCTTGGCTACACGCTCAATTTTAATTGCACCAATTCTTCTTTGTGCAAGCAAACATGTGCGTTAAGACGGCAAAACAGAATACCGTACAAATGGCTAGGACCATGCAGTTTTTATATAGGTGCAACTTAAACAAAAACTAAACATAGAGAGAAAAAAAAATAAAAAACATTTATAAATACATAGATACATACACATCAACAAAGTTATTAAGAAAAAACGAAATCAACAAATTAACGCTGTGATGATTCTACCAACTTCTTGCGAATGTGCTCACGTAAACTGTTTGCGCATGCAAGATTAAGCGTGTAGCCGATCCTTTAAGATTAGAGTGAATGTGTCTTCCACCATTTTATCTTTCCTACTATAATTATGATAGGGCTCCGCCCGCGTGATTGTCGAAAATTATCCCAAGGGAAAATATTCCTGGGATAAAAAGTATCCTATGTGTTATTCTAGACTATAATCTACCACTGTGCCAAATTCCATCAAAATCCATTCAGTAGTTTTTTGCGTGAAAGAGTAACAAACATCCATTCATCCATACTCACAAACTGTCGCGTTTATAATATTAGTAGGATGCCTTAATATCTTAAATTGGTCTTTCCATACGTGCAACAACAACCCACCTTTCATTAAAGTTGGTGAACCTCATCAATATACTTTAAACGTTGGATACTTAAGTACGCTTGCTCAAGTAATTGTCAGCTGAAATATTTATTGCGGGTTCGAATCCCGGGTTGGTCCCGTGATTTATAGTGACCCCAGAAGTGTCTGGGTTTTTTGGACACTTTGTTTTTACAGCAAAAGAATGAATTGGTAACAGAAAGAGGGATTTTTGTCCTTTTTTTTTGTTACTTTTTAAATGGCGGTGTTTCTCGGATTCGGGGCTTTGCGATACAATATTTTTTTTTGTAAATTTCTATTAAAGCTTTGTTGCCGGTTTTTTTCAGTACAGTTTATAGCCTTTTAAATGTAACATTCGATGTCAATATGATTGTTTTTTTTGTTGTTTTAGGTTGGCAATACAGTGGCCAGTGGCCATATCTGTTCATAGAAACCAGAACAATAAACAATATACTATCGGCAAAACTGGTCAATTCAGCAGCTTATTTGTTTTAAAAGGCAAAACATAAAAGTGTTCTTGTTATATGGCGCATGGTGCACCTAGGACGTTTTACAGAAGCGTTATCGAAACGACCATCTTTTTCTTCTGATTTATCATCATCTGCCTAGCCTTTTCCTAATTATATTGGGGTCAGCCTCCAGTGCAACCAGATTTAGCTGAATACCAGTATTTTACTTTGAGCGGCTGCCTACCAGACCTACACAGCACATTAACTGTTTAACACAGTAGTTCTTGGCAAGACTGTAGTCAGACTTACTGGCTTCTGACAATCCATAACGACTGACAAAGATCTGCAAATGACAGCCGGGACCAACGGCTTAACGTGCTTTCCGAGGCACGGAGGAAACTCGGAATGTTAAGATGGTCATCCACCCACAGACCAGCCTTGGCAACTTTACTGTAATAGGTCTACCTTTTACAGTTCTTGAGATACAGCCTACACTTGAAATTTTCACAGTGTGTATTTCTATTGCCACTATTACCACAAATAAAATAAATAAAAAAATTAATGGGGCACACAAGAAACGTGGTTTTTTTTCGGTGTTTGGTGCGGAACCCTTCGTGAGAGAGTTTGACTCGCCCTTGGCCGGTTTTTCATAGCAACTGTAGGTACCAGTCTTGTACCAGTAAATGAATAAACCAACCAGTCTTCAACTGGACCGGTACTAAAGCATTTACGTTTTCAATTTGATAGCTGATTTACGAATGCTATGCCGCGGTGAACGGATGTGGAACGGGAGCGTTCACAAAACCGATTAGTAATTATTAATGGACCACGGATTGGTTCAGCTCATTACATGTTCTCTGGAATATACGGTCATTTATTACACTAATTACCTAGGCAGAGTAATTTGAATATACATCTTTTATCTGTTTTGCATGAAATTGATTAAAATACTGTGACTTTTATTCACACAAATCCGGGCCGTGTCCGGGACGTAGACGGGCCGTGGTCCGAGAGGAGCTCAAACAAATATCGGTGTTTTCATTTTATATGGACTCGTTCACAGACGTCCGTGTCCAGATATATGCAGATGAACCTTAAGAGTGCCAGTTCTAGGAATACAACATTTAAATAAAAATTCTTAAAAAATAAATTATTTTCTTCTTAGCTTGTTCCGCTTTCTCCAGTCTTCTGCTAATTTTGCCTTTAAGAAGCAGCCTGACTCTAGAAAAGTGACATTTTATCACCAATAATGGTTGTAGAGAAGACAGAATGTGAAGGATTGATCACGTGACGGGTATGTAGCCGGTCGATTCTGTAGACATGTCGAAGTGAAGGCTTGGGTGAAGTGATCACGAAGTGAGCTGCAGCTCCCATACTATGATAAAAAAACCTAAGTTTGAAGTTCTTATTGAAATGTAGGTACAGAGGCCAGCACATCAAGGTACCCGAAACTGTAAAATTTTCCTAATCAACCTTGAACTTAATGGTTCGGCGATAAAGTTGAAAATCTATTAAAGAAATTTGACAGCTGATGTTGTCGCTTGTTGTAGCTTGATGGGCTGGCATCTGTTACACTCACTACATAAACTAGGACAAATCCCGAAATAGCTTTCTTCCTAAAACAAATACAAAGTGTACCCCCAACTTGCAACAGCTATTTTAAAGATTAAAAAGCAATTCAAAAAGTCTATTAGGAGGCAATATTTGTCCCAAAGCGGGAAATAGTACGTAAAATGTCACTCGCTAGATTTATTTAAAGACTCGGAAAGCAGTTTAGGATATTTATGACCCAATGACTTTTTACTTGTTATTTTTTTAGGCTTTAAAAAATAGGGCGACTAGGAATGCTCGTGTTTTAAAGCCTGTAGGAGCTTTAGTTTTCGAATCGGTATATCTGTACTCATGTTCTAGTTTGTTTATATCTTCAATGGTTTTTGTTTGTTTTGTTGTACTTAAACTGTTTTACAAGCTTTTATTTAACTTGTATGTATGGAAGTATGTTAGTTGACCGTCAAAATTTGTATACCATTTTTCGACCATTTGTTAGTATCCGATTGAGCAAAAATTTTGCATACACCTTTAGTTCTGGTGACNTAAACTGTTTTACAAGCTTTTATTTAACTTGTATGTATGGAAGTATGTTAGTTGACCGTCAAAATTTGTATACCATTTTTCGACCATTTGTTAGTATCCGATTGAGCAAAAATTTTGCATACACCTTTAGTTCTGGTGACAATACAATGCACAATACTCAATATTGAAATAATTTCAATATGGCCGCCGCTCCAAGATGGC
>NDFZ01002618.1:2217-19389 GCA_002192655.3 Mamestra configurata
TCGACCTCGACGAGGACACGGCGGTGCTCCGCCCAAGCAGGGCAGACCTCCACCGTATGCTCCACCGTGTCCTCCGGGTGATCCTCACAGTGCTGACACCCGGGCGTGTCCTCCCGCTTAATCCGAAACAGGTACCTCCCGAAACAGCCGTGTCCGGTGAGTACCTGCGTCAGGCGGAAGGTGAGGACGCCGTGGCGCCTCTCCAGCCACTCCTCAAAGAGGGGCCTTACCGCCGCAATAGTGGCGTGTCCAACGCTGGGTCGCGATAGTCGCTGTCTCCATACCGCAGTGTCGTGATACCTAGTTACTGGGTCCAGAGGTCTGATGCTCCATGTAAAATACTGGTCGATGGTCTTTTTTTTTAAATTGGTCAGGAAGAGTACTATAGTTGGCGCCCTAAACATGATTGCTCGAATCCCGCGACTGATTGTCATAATCAGGTTACAACAATCCACTGCTAAGCATAGCCTCTCTAATACTTTGCCACTTGTCTCGCTCCTCGACCAATCAAGTGTAACCAGCACCAGAGCACCTGCTTCCAAACTTTGGAGATAGTCACATCATCTTACCTTCATCTGGCCCAGTATCTATACGACACCTAACCTGAGGGCCTTGACACTTCCTTACGGTCACTAAAGAATACGTTTCCAACTAGCTATTTGATCAATATGGCCAGTCACACGATGCATGGCCTGTTTGTATGTTTGTGGATGTCAATGATTTTCTATCGCATCGTCTCATTTAGATACGATTTTTGTTTTGGAACTTTCAGCATAGTCAGATTCATGCTAACGCTGGCACGTAAATGTAATGATAAATACTCTAGTTTAGCTACGTTACATAAAGAAATTGAATTGTTAAAAAGACTAGGTTTCCTCTCTCGATTCATAGGCGCCACCTCCACATCATGAGCCATGCCCTGAAACGGGTATCGTCGGGTGCCGCGTTACACCAACTTGTTTTATTTTTGTTTTGGTATAAAAAAATTGAGGATAGTGCGCTGCCACAGGCTTGGTTTCGTGGCGGCGCGGCGAGTGCACAGCGTGTCGTTGACGATTTGCTTATCAAAGTCGCTCGGTCGAATAGCCGCGATAATATCGCAGTGTGCACACACGTTCATGAGTTTTTATAGAATGAGTGGCTGGACGCTAATATGCGATATACTCGCTTGTGGATGTGGCGCCGTAAAGAGTGGTGATAATCAGTAAATTATTTTCAACGTATCCACTGTTGGACCTTCAAGTCATAATGAATGTTCCTTGTTCCGTTTCCAATCTCTTCCCTAGCGGCTAGCAGTTTTGATAAAGGTTCTATTCGTAATTAAATACCACATAAGATTTCCGTTTCTTCTGGAAATTCATCAGTAAGTTGAGCGGTAAAACAAGTTTGTGTGTTCTTTAGATTATGATTACTTTTATCTTCACGCCTGAAAATATAACGGTAGAGCTTAGAC
The DNA here is from genome assembly GCA_002192655.3 of Mamestra configurata. Lineage (NCBI taxonomy): Eukaryota > Metazoa > Arthropoda > Insecta > Lepidoptera > Noctuidae > Mamestra > Mamestra configurata. Next base: position 3,671 of record NDFZ01002618.1, read on the forward strand.
AATAGGTAAGTTATGTCACAAGTATTAATCTATAAATCGATTCGACTAATGGTTAGCTTAGTCAGGAGAAAACGCGACAAGACAAAAAGCAATAAAAAATAAATCTACCTGTGAGAAATCTCTAGACTATCTTGTATGGTAATTCTTGAAAAATGTTTCATTAACTCCTCTGAGGGCTGAAACCAAAAAGCGAGAGGTTTGGCAAAGCTTTTCTAAAAGTTAAATGATGATCGTTATTTTATGTTCGGCACGAATACAAACTTCTTTGCTAAGCGGAACAATAATACATCCTTACGATAATCGCCTTCTATTTTATGAATACTTACATTATTGCCAAGCGCAATTGATGGACTTCTTGTAGGCGATTTACTTCCACAATTAAACCTCCCTCCTTTTACTGCGCAATCAGGCAAAGTTTTCCTGATTGCGTTTGATTTGCCTGGAAAACATAACAAACTTCCCAACGATGCTTCATTGACAAACTTTCGTGAATCCATATCTTTCAATGTCTTTCGAACCCTCAAGTCAGTTGTCAATGTATCTTGATTAAACAATACATCGTAGTACTCTCTGTCGCCGTCTATGTTTACTCTGACCTTAGAATTGTTAAACCTGGCAGGAAGATACTCCTTAGGAATCAATTGTTCAGCCAGCTTCTTTGTATAAGTCTCTATTAAAGCTTTTTTTGTCTGAGCGTGATCTGTATTAGTTCCCGATTCGGCTTTTGCTTTTGGAGGAAATGTCGAGCATTGTTCGCTTTTGAAATCATAGTCTGGTTTACTAGTTGAAGTTTCTTGATTTTTAGCGATCCGTGGTGCAATAACTTTTAACTTTGAGACCTGTGTCGCACAAGCAATGGTTAAAGGATCGGAACTTTTAGATACTTGTGTTGATTGACTCGATTGTAATTGTTTAGGTACCTGCGTTGCGTTAGACACCTGAGTCTTGAGATATCTAACAGGCGAACAATTGGGTTGTGGAAATCTTTTAGACGATGTCGCCTCATTGATTGAATGTTTAATAGGAGCAATATTCTGCAGACTATCAAAAGTATCCTCGCATTGTGTCGATGCTGTAAAACTTTCCACCTCATTAGAATACTGAGTGCCACTGGACGCGGTATAATTTGTTATTCGTTTGGCAGAGACCTGTGTTCCATTACACGTATTGAGATTTTGATAACTTTCGTTCGACATTTGTGTTGCTTTAGACACAGTGTTAAGTCTTTGATTTTTCTTCGACACTTGTGTTGCATTTGATACGGTTAGATTCTGATGGTTTTTTGAAACTTGAGTTGCATTATTCATATTTAATTTTGATGGTAGTTTTCGAGAACTAGCGTCCTGTTTCAACTTATCTTTCTCTCGTATCTTTTCTTTAATAGCTTTTAGAGCTTTTTGACGATCAGGACTTTTTTTTTCAATGACTGGTCCCTTAACCGAGTTGTCTGACACTTTTGGTTTCGATGCCTTTCTTGCAGGTGATGGCGATCGACTCATTCGGGGACTTTTAAAGTTTCTTGTATCAGTTTTAGTTGGAGCTTTCTCTGTTTTTAAAACGTGGTTACTCGCAAACGTTTTCATTCCCGTCGGTGACGTTTTTTGTGCGCTTGCGGCAGGAACGCATTTCATTACATCTTCCGGGCTTGGTTTAGGGTATACAGATATTATGACCATAGGGCTTTGACAATCTTTAAGCGTGTTCTGGTCCGACCTGTTGCCACAACAACTGCACTGAATCTTTTTGTCCGAAAATGTTGTGGCCCTGGCTTTGGCCGCAACAACATCGACATTAAAATTGACTTGAGTTCCTTGTGATTCCCTGCTGGAATTAAAAGCTACTTTGATATGACTTCATTGATACTCAAAATAAGTTTGATAAACTTAGTGATTATAATTTTACCTTACTGTATCCGACACTAGCAGTTTTTCCTTGTCGAAACTACAGCTATTGTCACCTTGTAGACCTGAGTTGTGTTGTTGTCTGTGAAACATACAAACAAATTAGTTCGCAGCCAAGATCGAGCAAATTAGGCAGCTATTGAGCGGCAAAAACGCCTGCTACAGTCAACCGAACGTTGCTTATTTTTAAGTAAGCGTTTCAACCGAGCCACCTTCGGCACGTCGCCGAAGTAGTCTACCGGTCTACGGTGATCTGTTACAAGCGTCCGTGTCGGTCAATGCCGACATTGATCTACATCTCATTCGTTTGGTCTGGAAGGCTTCGGCTACCAACCGAAATCGTCCTGTCGACAGACTTTAAATGAGCCTTCATCGGAATCATATATAATATATTTTTCCTTGGATCCGACTTAACGTCCTCAAAGCTGACAATGAAATTTTTAACTACTAAAGAACTAAATATAGTAAAATCTCACTAACGGTAACTGTTCATCAGTAGTGCCATACGAAGCGTCGGGCAAAATAGGCGAAAAGTCTCGAGTTAACTGAGCGACATCCGACAAAACTGTAAGAATAATAAGACACGGTTTAAACTGACGCATGACTTACTGAGCTCACCGTGAAAACCAGGAGACCGGTTTTTTTTTTTTTTTTTAAATATCGTAAGGCATTCCAGCTAGCTGAATTTGATATAAGAATTATTCGACATGCCTGCACTACGCACATCAATGACTTAAATTGACAATGTTGACCTATAAAAGATTCATAATAATATCGTTAGGTTTACCTGTTTTATCGTTAACAGTAGCTCCATATCTCAGTACATATTTATCTTCTTCAGAGATTCCGAACTGGCCGAATATTCGCACACGACTTTTCTTAGGCGCCTGACGGTCTCTCGGTTCATTCACACAGATGCAGTTGTTGCACTTTTGGAAGTTGTTCCACTCCACGGTACGAGGCGCGTCCGAGGGTTCCGCGGCTGCCGGTGGCTTCTTCTCCTTCTTCTTCCTATCCATGTTCAGAGAACAGATCAGATGTTTGAAATTTGTCAGTTCCTTTATTGGTGTGTCTTCATTTTTCGAGTAACTATCGTGGTCGGTTGAGAGTTTAGCGCTGCCCGTGGTCTTGATCTCATACACTTTCTCTCTTCTTCGTCCAGCTACTATTAAATAAACGTTCTTCGTCTGTATAGAATTCTCGTGATTCGATGTAGTACTCTGAACTCTTTTCGGTATATATCTGCGTCTTCTAAGTAGTTTCGCTGCTTGTACTTGATCCGTTTTCGGTATGACTGTAACTTTTATGAGCGGTTTTTCGGAAGGCTTCTTTTCCACTTTTAGTAAGGCCGGAATTTCTTTCTCAGGTTTATGTAAGCTCGGGAAACTTACGAATGAAAACTGCTGTCCTAGGATCTGTCCGTAACATGAAAATGTACCTTTAAACGTATGTATATCTGGAAATATGAACGTATACCTACCTAAATTGAAGTGACTCAAAATTTCATGAACGATAATAATATGATAATCTGACCTGTCCCTCGGACGTTTTCTTCAGTACCAACGATGTGGACGATTCAGAATTTTTGACAGCTTTTTTGTGTTTTGCTTGTGTGAACTTATTGCGGAGGCCCCTTAACAAGTGAACGTCGTTCCCATCCGTTTTGTAGGCACTACCAAACGCCTGCCTGCTACTGCCGATCCTTCTCACTGGCGGACTTAAAAAGTCCAGCGATTCTACAAAAACAAAAAATAAAAATAAAAAATCAGAACAAAAAACTAATAATTTTGAATACAATAAAATTAAAATCAAATCAGACCGATAAACTCAGACTCTACGCTGTAACAGTCCATAATGAATTTCGAGGCTGCATTAATTAGTATTAATATAAAACAAAAATATCGCTATGAAACAACATTTTTCAGGTATAAAATTTTGACAATGATCTTATTTTGACAACAACAACTGACGTTAGTTGTTCTCGTTTTTGACAACGTCGATGGTTTATTGACGAAATAGATTAGGTCGTCATGAATTTTCAAAGATTTTTTGAAAATACTCAAAGGTCAGGGACTCATTCGCTGTCACGGAATGACATTTTACTATCAATGTCGTGTGATGTAGATCACCCGAAAATGCCACTCCAATCTTTATAATTTAATCCACTTTTCAGTTTATTTTAACCATTCGTACTCAAATCAAATGAGTGTCTTAGCAATAAAGTTGTTACCATCTACCAAACTTCATGAAATCGAGACTTTACTGTTAGAAATTCTAAGTGGAATCTAATAAGTGGAGCAAAATGACTGAGGAAATCAACGAGAAGACACTGGTGACGACTCTGAAACTGCCGGATAGGGTGCGAACAGCCATGATCATCCCGACGTCGAAGGAGACTTATTTCAACACCCAGTGGAAGTCCAAGACTGCTCCCCTGTGTGCCTACGACATGTTGTATCACCCTCCCGATTACAACCCCAAAGCTGCGCGCTCTGATCGACAGGAACCGCAGATCATACGAAAGAATATTTGGGACCAAGTAATCTTGCACTTTCCCGTAATAAAAGACTAGCTTTTCCCGTTGCTTTGCTTCCGTGGCTCNGCACTTTCCCGTAATAAAAGACTAGCTTTTCCCGTTGCTTTGTTTCCGTGGCTCTTATACTCTAGGGGATCTCACAGGAACTGTTAATTATTCCTAGTACAAAATTTGCCGAGTTCTCTGTCTGCGATAGTGTAACTAAAACTACATGTATTTTACGTGCAATTAACCTAACATACGCCTATATTTCTTCAAGAAGTATTTATCAAGGATGCTCCTCTGCTGGTNCTTCCGTGGCTTATACTGTAGGGGATCTCACAGGAACTGTTAATTATTCCTAGTACAAAATTTGTCGAGTTCTCTGTCTGCGATAGTGTAACTAAAACTACATGTATTTTACGTTCAATTAACCTAACATACGCCTATATTTCTTCAAGAAGTATTTATCAAGGATGCTCCTCTGCTGGTATTCTGTAGGTATACATTTCGTCTTATAACTCTACGATAACAAGTCATCTGCCATGCCTATGACGGTCATAAGGAACGTCCATATGCGATGCAGATGCAATAACCAGAAAGAGAAAGAATGCGTTTATTAAGCGACGTTTTTACCTGCAACCAGCTCACACGCGAGTTGCATTGCAATGCGGACTACCGACGTATTATGAGATCAATCGCTGGATAGTGCCCTGCAATGTTATTTACCTTGCATGCAAGTTCCGAGACGAGGCCGCGGCAGGTCGCGAAGGAGATGGCGGGACGACCTGGATGTCTTCCTTACGAATTGGAAGGAAGAGGCACAACACCGTGAGCATTGGAAGGTATGGAGAGAGGCCTTTGCCCAGCAGTGGGATAGTATGGGCTTGTAATAGTAATAATAATAACCCCCACCGCCCTATCTCTACGTTGCCGTCGTGGTGGGGCTTGCGCGCCCCAATAAACCTTAGGTCATACCTAGGGTGTGGGGCCAGACAGAAAGAGATACAAACCGCAAAGTAATTTTGTGGCGAACTGTTGGGCAGTAGCAACCCCACGGACCTGATCTCCCGGGAGAAGTCTTGTTCCTCATCTCTGGCTTGCCTTTATTGGCCGGCCGGAGTGAACACTGATGAGAAACAGAGCTCCCACCTCTTTCTTGCCTTAATTGGCCAGTCTGGGTGGAGATTCGCAAGCGCAAACGTGCTCAGGAGAAGGATGTATAATTCAGTAAGATACTGGTAGGGAGGGATCTTGACCGTACTTCCAGGATTGTCCTGACAGCCGTGGTATACCTCGTCACTCCTCTAGCACCTCAGGATTTTTGCCCCCTTGGCGCTACGTTACTTTGTGCTAGCGACCTTTTTTCTTTTTTCGGACGTGGAACAGTCTCAGTTAGGCACAGTAATGTTGGTTACTACTTAACCGGACTATACTGTGGTGGCCTCAAATGAATTAAAGGCCCCCAGCGAGGGCTTACAAACTAAGTTAAACTAAATGACCGATCTTTAGGGGCATCCCCTATGGCAGGGATGGCTAACCTTTTTTGGCGAACGTGCCATTTTCATTACAAAAATAATTTTTGCCACCAACAATCTTGACTTGGTGATACAATGGACAAAAAATAACACTAGACGCTATTAACTTAACTCTTTTTTTGTAACTACAAATTCATAAAGCAATCTTAATGCCAATCAGCTTTGTGTTCAGCATGATTTCTGTTGTTGCTAATCATTCAAGATGCTAAGTAATCTTGTATAGGCATCCTCAAATTATTTTGCTGCATGCCAGGACTAGCACACGTGCCATAGGTTCGCCATCCCTGCCCTATGGGATACCAACCTCGGCTTAGTGGCGTCATTTCAGGAGGACAGCAAAAAACAGGCTGAGTCATAACATTATTATTTGGGGAATTTAAAACTACTGCCTCAGCGACGCGGGCTGGCTAATCAAAGGTCGGGGAGGGTTTTTACTGGGACTTCGCGACGGGTCTCGGCGGCGAGGCCGGAAAACGGAATGCAGTCTGTATTTGTTTTTACGAAGCGTGCTGGTTTTCCTACAGTGTTCTGTGATGTTGCTTTAATGGCATTTAAAGCCGTTTATATTATCAGTGGTCAAGCAGGGTCCAATAGGTAATCGGTTCACTAAACCACCCAAACCCAGAGTTTCATTTTTTGTTTCCATATTATGCAATAGTCCTGCACCAACCGGGGATTGTCCTTGGCTATACTTTCATAGTGCATACAGCGAAAATCGTCGGTTGGCCATTTGAAATGTCTAACGGGGCCTCTGCCATTTGGCTTCGGTCCCTCGTACGCCTACCAAAGAACCGGGACCTCAGGGTCCCGTGATTGTCAAAGGCATTGAAAGATAATAATAAAAATAACAAGTTGCTTGCAGGAAACGCGGCCTTAATGTCGACATTCCACATGATCACTCACCAAAAGGTTTAGCAATCCAATTAACAACTACAACAATTAACCTATTCCAACTTATGAAGTACAGACCCGTCCCCCTTCTATCCGTGTTTTCTTTGCCTTGTTTTACATAAACTATTTTGCAATAGGAACTCCACAAGGATATACCAGCAACGACTCACTTCACGCTTGGGAGACCCACCAGGCCTATCGCTGATCGTCCTACTAAGCAGTTCGTGAGGGTTGTCGGTAAGAAAAAACAGCAAATTAATAAACACAATATTTTTGTTCAAGTAGAATGCTTTGATGTTAGATAGAATGAGATTCCTGGTTATAATCGGTACCACGTGTTCAGGTTTGAGGCCAATGGGTGTTCTGGTTTTGTCCCAAACATAAGCAATTTAATTTTTTATGGAACATCTCTGAGCTTCTAACGTTCTTGGCAGCCGTGATGCTCTTGCACTTGATTGTTCTGCCTTTTTCAATTAATCCACCACCTATGAAAACCGACGACCTAGTAGGTAAAGGTCGCAGAATTCAACTGGAATCGTGCAATACTGGACGCAGGACCAGTCCTTGTGACTATGCTTGAGGTATACTTACAGGCGAGGCGGATTATGATGCATAACTAACGCTCGGATCACCTCTGACGCCACTAACGTTCTGCGTCAACTTCTGGGATACAGACTCCCTCTATGTGAGAGGGACTGGGTTCCATTGCAATATGCAGGTCCAGTGCGAGTTGGTAGATGTCACACATCTATCTTCGAATTTAGTTCCAGCACATTTCATTGCCAGTTTCCTCTCGATGTTTTCCTACACCGTTTTGGTTTGGTAGTGCAAAAATATTATGATGATATTGATTGAATTGTTTATTTTCCAGTTAAAAACGAGAACCATCATATGCGCCTGTACCACGTGCTGGAATGGGCTGCGTTATCCAGCGAGGGGATGATGAGCTTCTGCTACAGCTAAGTAGATTCTTCAATGAACAAACGGACTACCTGGACTAACATTAAGCTATGAAGGCTGTGGATCCCTGAAAATACGAAATTACCTATTGATAACGATAAGCATTAAAGACTCAATAATCTGTAGAATTTTGAATTAATTATTCGTGAATTTTTTTTTTAAATTTATCTCACTGTCTTTTTACAACATTTTAAAAACTATTAGGTATACCTGCGCTTTTTTATATAGCAGAGAAAAATACGGCCAAAAGTTAAAGATTTTGTTGAAAATAACCAAAACCATATGATAAGAAAGTTTGAAATGTTTACCGATTCTGATACTTCTTCATTTATATTTCCGTATATTATTTAACTTATTTAACTCTTAGAGCATAATTTTCTCTGTTATTCCATTTTCATGGTACTTTCAGGACTTAAGCTAGACGTTAAACTATGCTATCAACGATTGTGTAGGCTTGGTGTTAGTGTTTAGTTGTTCAGTAGCTAATTATTGTAACGGAAACCAATTAGCAATTTACATGTTTACAGCCATGTTGTTATACCTGCCGTGGTACTGATAATATTGCATACATTTAGCAATGCTTAATTGTTATTACATTAAAAGCACTGCAAGCATTGTTATTATTCATTGTTACAATATCATAGCTGTTGCCGACGAAATTTTGCCTCCGTATCAAAACGTCCTATTAGCGTCTGCTACGGAACCCTAAAAAATATTGCGTAAGGGACCCTTATCGTTTCGCCATTTGCGTCTGTCTATCCTCGGTCTAGTTCAGAGACGCTTAGCACTAGAAAGTTAGAATTTGGTATGGGTAAGGGTATACAAATTAGGGCCAGAGCCTGCCAGGGTTGCGGAATTTGTTCGAAAGAGTCACCGCGGCCCTGGAACGCAAAGGGCTTTAGAAGGAACACGGATGTCAGTCAGTAAGAGTCTGACACGCCCTTCCGCTCCACCCAGAGCGGAAGAAGTCATTTGATGATTTCCCATCCTTAAAAAAACCAAAAAGGGTATACAAATTAATCACGCCGACAAAGTGGTAAAATAAAATGTTGAAAAAATGATTTTTGGGCACAACTACATGTGCAGTGGCAATGAATTTTTTTATTGTCTATCCCGTGGCGTGGGGTCGCGTTGGATAGGTCGTTTAAATGTTGAAGATTTGCGAAAACCATTTTTCCATCCAAGGATCCGTTTGCGAAATATTAAGCTTTAAAGTGCTAATTTTTTTTAGAGTCAAGTGTCCCCCTCTCCCTCTGCCAAAAGATTATTTTTGGATCGTGAAAAAATCATGGAAGTAGTTTATTTTACAAATTTAAAAGGAAAACTATCATAGTAGGCTTTACAAGCTAACGAGTAATAATTGACCAACCTATAAAATGTACTTGGCAATTGTGTGGTGCAACTACGGAACCCTACACTGCGCGTGGCCCGACACACACTTGGTCGGTTTTAAGGGAAAAGCCTGCAAAAAAATTCCCAACATCTGCAACTCCTGAAAGCCAGAATCAACGGCGGTCTTTGTTACTGGACGCAACGAAATTAATTTGAAAAGAAGCAAATAATAAACTTGAACTGACACCATATGCCTAGCCTTCTCCCAACTTTGCTAAGTTCGGCTTCCAGTCTAGCCTGATACAGTAGAGTACCCACCAGTATTTTACTACTTATCTGACCTCCGCCACCCAGTAACAGGGTAACATCAAAACCCTTTAGCAGAACTGGTGTCATGTTTCTTGGCTCACTACACGTAATACGTGACAAACCTAGGATTTACGGAACCGGAAGCATTGTGTCAGTCTCCGAGTATGCCAGATGTAAATCGCTAGACTATAGGCGCTACGCAAGCTGCTTGTCAGTGTGGATATAGCCCAATACGCACAGGGGTAGCTATCGAGTCTTACGGCATAGAAGTCCTCAGCCCTCCATAGACATGACCCAAAATGCTTATTAATTTTATCGCTGAAAGAAACGCAAACACAGTTTCAAACAGACATTTACATGTTCGAAAAACTCGAGCTTGTCGAACAAGGAACAATTATCTAAAGCCAGCATAATGAATGTCACTAGATGGGTGGATTATTTACGCGTTTAGGCCCTTTTAAGTCTCGAAGGCACAGAGCGTAAGACTCACAAATTGCGAAAGTGTGTTCTTGTTTTAACTTGAGGGCCTCAGAAGATGTTTTTTTAATGTGAGTTTTATTTTCGTTTTTATTATTTTAATTTTTTTCAGTTAATGTAAGTTGTAACTAACTTTCCTATGATAATATCCCTTTGAGATGTTTGTGTGCACTTTCGATAGTAGTGGTAATTGCTCCAAAATACTGAGCAACGTTATAGATATTTAATAAGCATCCCACCTTTTTGAAAATCAATCCGTTTTTCAACGCAAATGCTATAAATATGTTATAGTATTTTTAAACTAAGCTACAAATTCCTAAATTAAACAACTTCCAAACCTTCGAGAGTATTCTTTTTAAACGGTTTTATTTAGTTTGCCCTGTTTGCTTATTTATTTGTTTGGGTCAAATCTAGTAATTGAAATTTGACCACCTTCTTGGTGACGGATTGATCTTAAATTCGGTACGCACCTTTAGTTCTTTTTAATAACAATATAATTTAATACATTCGGTATCATTGTAAATTCAAGATGGCCGCCACTACAAAATATCGGATTACATTTATTTTATCACTACTTCCTCAATATGGGTATCAAAAGGGCTTGATTAGTAGAATAGATTTCTTTATGAAAATAAAATAAAAATCTAATATGGCCGCCACTTAAAAATGGCAGGTTCGTTTTCTTGTCACAACCCCTTCAATATGGGTATCAATTAAAAGGTTTTGACTAGTAGAATAGATTACACTATGAAAAAAAAATGAAAATCCAATATGGCCGCCAATCTATGGCATTCTAGGGCATTATCAGACAAAAAAATAAAATCGTTGGGCGTGTGAAATTTCTATTAAGTCAACCGCTATATCATAATAAAAGCTATTTACATATTTATGCAAGTTACGCGCGCCCAACGATTTTATTTTTTTGTCTGATCAATGCCCTAGACTGATGAGGAGAGTGGTGTGATGACTGGTACCTAGGACCTACCGAATTATTTTTTAGCTTTTTACACTGTCTACATCATTTTAATCTTCATTTCTAATAAAACCACTTAACTTAAAAAAAAAAATCACATAATCTCAATAGAGTATATTGCGTAGATAGAAACTAAAAGCGTAGCCTTGAANGATTTTAATCTTCATTTATAATAAAACCGCTTAACTTAAAAAAAAATCACATAATCTCAATAGAGTATATTGCGTAGATAGAAACTAAAAGCGTAGCCTTGAACGGTGTAGCAAGTCGTAGAGCAGCGCGTAGCGCTTGAACAGCGTAGCACGTCGTAGCACATCTTAAATAGCCTTGTACAACGTAGACAACATAGTGCACCGTAGAACAGCGTCGCACGTCGAAGCACATCTTAAATAGCCTTGTACAGCGTAGCACTTCGTAGCACATCTTAGCCTTGAACAGCGTAGACAACGTAGTGCAAGGTAGAACAGCGTAGCACGTCGAAGCACATCTTAAATAGCCTTGTACAATGTACAGCGTAGCACTTCGTAGCACATCTTAGCCTTGAAAAGCGTAGACAACGTAGTGCATCGTAGAACTGTGTAGCACGTCGAAGCATATCGTAGCCTTCAACGGCGTAGCACGGTACATCGAAGAGAAGCTTAGGCCAGTGTCGTAGGCGGCTCTAGAAGTCTAGACCCACGATTATCTTTTGATTTTTATAAAAGTTGGGCACAATAATATAACCATAACACTTGTCGCCGAAATGAAAATCCGTGAGGTAGTTTAGAAGATCCACGCGGCCACGCAAAGAAACCCGAAATTTTACTTTTTTTTAAACTCCCTAGAAAAGGATGTTATTTAATATTTACATGCTACATGTATGTAGAATTACCTTTGTATAATTCTAGCTAGGTACAATTTTATTCCTCATTTTATTTAAGTAAGTAAAAAACCGGCCATGCGCGAGTCGGACTCGCGCCCGAAGGGTTCCGTACGTATCTATAAAAACGGCAAAAATCACCTTTTTTTGTATGGGAGCTCCCCTTAAATATTAATTTAATTATTTATTTTAGCCCCCATATATATTTATTTTATTCTTTTTTTTAGTATTTGTTGTTATAGCGGCAACAGAAATACATCATCTGTGAAAATTTCAACCATCTAACTATCACGATTCGCCTGGTGACAGACGGACAGCGGAGTCTTAGTAATAGGGTACGGAGCCCTTAAAAAGACAAAACCGCGGAGGAATTTTCAGGGGCGTTTAATCTAAAATACTAATGAGTTGGTTAGTCGTTAGCTACAGTATAAACAGTGACTTATACACAATTACACATATATTAGTACGCTAATTAAAATTAAAAAACTAATTATTTACTTATAATAAGCATGGGGCACTGCACAGACTGCCTTGTAATTTCGACGTCTTCAAGGTTTTGTACCCCATCATTATCACACACACACAAACACACTTCAAGTCGTTTGTGGTGCTGGTTCCAAATCATCAGCTCGAGATGTTCCTCAAAAGCCGAAGGGTGTCCGTGTACGACGTTTCCCGCGGCCAGCTGCGCGACACAGTCAGCGAAACACGACGCCGTTATTTCGTGTACAGTATAATAGTTAATAGTTTCTATGTATTGTTACATGTATTCATTTATTTTTATAGTTATTGTTTTATAATAATAATTATTCAGGCTCTTTATTTCTGGCTATTTTGGCCCATAGACATATACCTACCATGTATATTGTTATAAGTACCTGGATGACCAAGCTTTGCTCGTTTTTTTTTTGTAAATATTTTCTAAAAATGAAACCTAGCTAGATCGATTTATCGCCCCCCCGAAACCCCCTGCATACTAAATTTCATGAAAATCGTTGGAGCCGTTTTCAAGATTGAGATAATATATATAAAATATACATGAATTTCTCACTTAAAGATATTAGAAACAGTTTTTGTTAGTAAACCTCGCCCCGGGCGTCGGGAGTCGCAGGGCGATCCCCGGCCACCGTAGGCGCGGGCCTGCGGACGGCGAGCGTTGGGTGGCTCGCTGTCCGATCACCACCAGGCCCGGGTCGATGGCGCGTTGTGTTNATGTAAGTTGTAACTAACTTTCCTATGATAATATCCCTTTGAGATGTTTGTGTGCACTTTCGATAGTAGTGGTAATTGCTCCAAAATACTGAGCAACGTTATAGATATTTAATAAGCATCCCACCTTTTTGAAAATCAATCCGTTTTTCAACGCAAATGCTATAAATATGTTATAGTATTTTTAAACTAAGCTACAAATTCCTAAATTAAACAACTTCCAAACCTTCGAGAGTATTCTTTTTAAACGGTTTTATTTAGTTTGCCCTGTTTGCTTATTTATTTGTTTGGGTCAAATCTAGTAATTGAAATTTGACCACCTTCTTGGTGACGGATTGATCTTAAATTCGGTACGCACCTTTAGTTCTTTTTAATAACAATATAATTTAATACATTCGGTATCATTGTAAATTCAAGATGGCCGCCACTACAAAATATCGGATTACATTTATTTTATCACTACTTCCTCAATATGGGTATCAAAAGGGCTTGATTAGTAGAATAGATTTCTTTATGAAAATAAAATAAAAATCTAATATGGCCGCCACTTAAAAATGGCAGGTTCGTTTTCTTGTCACAACCCCTTCAATATGGGTATCAATTAAAAGGTTTTGACTAGTAGAATAGATTACACTATGAAAAAAAAATGAAAATCCAATATGGCCGCCAATCTATGGCATTCTAGGGCATTATCAGACAAAAAAATAAAATCGTTGGGCGTGTGAAATTTCTATTAAGTCAACCGCTATATCATAATAAAAGCTATTTACATATTTATGCAAGTTACGCGCGCCCAACGATTTTATTTTTTTGTCTGATCAATGCCCTAGACTGATGAGGAGAGTGGTGTGATGACTGGTACCTAGGACCTACCGAATTATTTTTTAGCTTTTTACACTGTCTACATCATTTTAATCTTCATTTCTAATAAAACCACTTAACTTAAAAAAAAAAATCACATAATCTCAATAGAGTATATTGCGTAGATAGAAACTAAAAGCGTAGCCTTGAACGGTGTAGCAAGTCGTAGAGCAGCGCGTAGCGCTTGAACAGCGTAGCACGTCGTAGCACATCTTAAATAGCCTTGTACAACGTAGACAACATAGTGCACCGTAGAACAGCGTCGCACGTCGAAGCACATCTTAAATAGCCTTGTACAGCGTAGCACTTCGTAGCACATCTTAGCCTTGAACAGCGTAGACAACGTAGTGCAAGGTAGAACAGCGTAGCACGTCGAAGCACATCTTAAATAGCCTTGTACAATGTACAGCGTAGCACTTCGTAGCACATCTTAGCCTTGAAAAGCGTAGACAACGTAGTGCATCGTAGAACTGTGTAGCACGTCGAAGCATATCGTAGCCTTCAACGGCGTAGCACGGTACATCGAAGAGAAGCTTAGGCCAGTGTCGTAGGCGGCTCTAGAAGTCTAGACCCACGATTATCTTTTGATTTTTATAAAAGTTGGGCACAATAATATAACCATAACACTTGTCGCCGAAATGAAAATCCGTGAGGTAGTTTAGAAGATCCACGCGGCCACGCAAAGAAACCCGAAATTTTACTTTTTTTTAAACTCCCTAGAAAAGGATGTTATTTAATATTTACATGCTACATGTATGTAGAATTACCTTTGTATAATTCTAGCTAGGTACAATTTTATTCCTCATTTTATTTAAGTAAGTAAAAAACCGGCCATGCGCGAGTCGGACTCGCGCCCGAAGGGTTCCGTACGTATCTATAAAAACGGCAAAAAATCACCTTTTTTTGTATGGGAGCTCCCCTTAAATATTAATTTAATTATTTATTTTAGCCCCCATATATATTTATTTTATTCTTTTTTTTAGTATTTGTTGTTATAGCGGCAACAGAAATACATCATCTGTGAAAATTTCAACCATCTAACTATCACGATTCGCCTGGTGACAGACGGACAGCGGAGTCTTAGTAATAGGGTACGGAGCCCTTAAAAAGACAAAACCGCGGAGGAATTTTCAGGGGCGTTTAATCTAAAATACTAATGAGATGGTTAGTCGTTAGCTACAGTATAAACAGTGACTTATACACAATTACACATATATTAGTACGCTAATTAAAATTAAAAAACAAATTATTTACTTATAATAAGCATGGGGCACTGCACAGACTGCCTTGTAATTTCGACGTCTTCAAGGTTTTGTACCCCATCATTATCACACACACACAAACACACTTCAAGTCGTTTGTGGTGCTGGTTCCAAATCATCAGCTCGAGATGTTCCTCAAAAGCCGAAGGGTGTCCGTGTACGACGTTTCCCGCGGCCAGCTGCGCGACACAGTCAGCGAAACACGACGCCGTTATTTCGTGTACAGTATAATAGTTAATAGTTTCTATGTATTGTTACATGTATTCATTAATTTTATAGTTATTGTTTTATAATAATAATTATTCAGGCTCTTTATTTCTGGCTATTTTGGCCCATAGACATATACCTACCATGTATATTGTTATAAGTACCTGGATGACCAAGCTTTGCTCGTTTTTTTTTTGTAAATATTTTCTAAAAATGAAACCTAGCTAGATCGATTTATCGCCCCCCCGAAACCCCCTGCATACTAAATTTCATGAAAATCGTTGGAGCCGTTTCCAAGATTGAGATAATATATATAAAATATACATGAATTTCTCACTTAAAGATATTAGAAACAGTTTTTGTTAGTAAACCTCGCCCCGGGCGTCGGGAGTCGCAGGGCGATCCCCGGCCACCGTAGGCGCGGG
>NDFZ01002619.1:0-19390 GCA_002192655.3 Mamestra configurata
CGCATGAACGATGTTTCTTCGGCAATCAGGATTATATTTATTTGTTTAATTCATATTAAACAATTCTGTATTCATTTAAATACTATAATATAATATATAATACAATTTGACAATAAAAACCAATTGACAAAACCATGCACACATAAGGACCCGAAACACTGCAGAACGATGCTTTGGAGTATGGAAGGCAAAACTTTCGTTGTTTATTAAGAGGATTCACAACAAAAATAGTTATAGTTTATAGTTTTAATATTTAGTAATCTTGTTTTTTATCGTGACGACTTGGAGACCACCAATTGTGTTTTTGTAAAGAGATCAAGATCAACTAGAAACTTTTTGAAAAGACTTTTTTCGAAAAATCCATTTCATTGATCCATAGAATAAAAACATCATAAGGTGCATGCTCACGTCGAATTAGTTTTTACCCTGGAGCAAAAAACATATTTTATGTCATAATGAAACAAATTCATTCGCTGCTTTATATTTATTTTCGATTCATTCAATGTGTAGGTAAATAAAGCAATGAAAATTATTTAATCCGATACGAGATTTATTTGTTAATAAAATATGTCCTCTTATATATTATATTGCAAAGCCATTTCCCGGTTAAAAACCATAGCTTTATTCGTTAAAAAAAAATGATACATAGTATTTTACTACAAAACGTTGTTGGAACTTTTCCAAAAATCTTTACTTTTTAGCTCAGCAAGTAACAGTGGACACTGGTTCTTGAATTATTTTATTTAAAGGCTATATTTTATGTTTTTATATTTATTTGTGAATTGTTAACAACAAATAAACTTACGAAAACGTAGATTTCTAAGTGATGATGATGACATTTAGCTCATTTCGGTGACAGCGACTATATTCCTTGGCTCCTCATGGTGGTTATGAGCGCAGATTTGCTGCTCTGTCATGTGCTTTCATGTGACTTTTATTTTAACTTTGGCTGAACAACTCCGAGCACAAAGCTGGCATGTAAGAACACCTTTGACGACATTGCTGGTGTTTAAGCTTTCAGTTCGTTGCGATTCTTATCTAATTCCGACCTGCTATTTTCCTCAAAGGCCTACAACTACCGCTGAACATGACGTTAACTTTGTGCTTATTCCTCCTGCACTTGAGGCAGGCCTTAGCCCAAAGGTGGAACAGTATGTTTTTTATAGACTCAAAGTATATTAAAGTATATTTTTAGTTATACAAATCCAATGTTGTTTGAGGGTTTTATTACAATACACAGATTTTCGTTCAATAGTTTTCATTGATTTACGATTCGTTTTGACTCCATTACTTTTGATCTTTTATCTTACACTGAATTCGACCATCGCTGCAATGAAAGGTGAAAAAATATCTTCAAGAAAAAAAGCCAATAAGATGCAGTGTTGTCCTAAGAAATAACCTTAGATAATGTAACCAAGATTTTTGTAATACAATATAACATGATTTAAAATAGTCCGTGAAATTTCTAGCACGTTCTTCTCCATATAAAACTATGTTTTTGAACGTGCACATAACTTCATGTTTTTGACTGACCATCTTGACAATTCGAAAGTGGTTTATTTGAAATAAATGTTTTGAATCTTGAGTCTTGAAATAAGTCTTCTTCAGCAATACTAGTAATGTTATTGGGATTTATTTGTTTATTCTTGCGTTGGAACGCCTTGCAGCAATTACACCAATGGAGCACAAATTAAATACTTTAGAATCTGCTGCTATTTAACTTCCTGTACTCGGCGGAGTGGTTAATTTCGAACGAATGGCTCGCTAATGTGGCACCAAGCCAACGCCACTCCAGGGATCTACATTTAAATCTATACCAAACCGAGGACGCCATGCTCAGCGGCGACAACAAGGCAGTTCTAGCAATACCTACCTAGTTTGTGTTATTTTTTAACTAACCACAACTTGATTCTTGCTTGGTATTATACTCATACTCATACTTAAGTTCTAAACAAAAAAAATGTGAATAGCTACATTTTACCGCCCTTTTAAATGTATCCGACATAAATTATCAGTTTATTTAAGGCGGCAATGGTAGGTTTGCAACTATAATGACACGCAATCGTCATCGCCGCCTTAAAAAGTGCTGTGTGATGCAGCATTAGGTAACAAAGCGTCAGAACAAGCAAAAATATTTAAAAGTGTTTTTCAATGTAAAGAACTTTCACTTGCACTAAGAAATCCCTAATAATTAATCAAGCTTCAACGTTCTCTATATTTATACGGCCATAAATCGAATTCCCGGAGAATAGTACAAAAACATCGTTCAATTATTCCACTAGGGACGGCAATCCACTTAAACCGTACAGTTGCTAGTGATGGGAATTGAATCGACTTCGACTTGCGACTTCAATCGCTTAGAGAGGAACGTTCTTGTAGATAGTGACTGTCTAGGCTTTGTATGTGGTGCACGGAAGATGAGGGGTCTCTTAATTGTGAGGACAATGCTGTAATATAATATATTTTTCGTGTCAATGGAACATAAACGTAGCTATACTATTTGGGCCCAGTAAGTGGCCACGTCTACAGCGGCGTCAGAGGCACTTTTCAGATCGTGTGTGCAGGTGAGTGGACATTTTCGACACTCCAACAGATTTGACATAGTCTGATCAGAAGCATAGCAATCACACTGTCTTGGATGTACAGATAATCCCCCATTTTGCCAACTCATGGATGACAGCTTGCTAAACAATAATTTATCTGCAGGAGATAATAAACTGATGGGGGCTTGGGTGGAAGATATATGATTTGAGACCCTAGTGAAGCACCCAATGATATTATCGAGATGTTTTTGCATTATTTTTTGGGTCCTCAGACCAATAGATAGCAATGATAAAAATATCAATAATTGCTTATGCTGCTGCATTGGCAAAGAAGACTATTGAAGATATTGCAATGGCATCTTCTGACTTGGCAGCTATTGTCCACACGACATTTGAACAGCAGTCCGATTTCCAGACCTCTCTTGACCATATTACAAGATCATGGAACTCAGTAGCTAATATATGTCTGAAATTGATAAACATAATCTGCATCTATCCAGTGTTTCTCACGCCCCAAAAACAATGCAGAGATCCCCATCCACCATCTCCGTTCATACACCCGACGCGATATCTGGGTCATGGAACCCTTAACTATCCTGGACCTGACTAGGGTTCATAGCATCCACTGCAAAAGGAATAATCATCGGCAAAATGATTGAGGAGGTTAAGAAGCCCAAACCTCTTGAGCTGCTTCTCAATCGCGATCTTGAACAAATTATTTCACGGTTGGAAACCGATCGAGACTTCTTAAGGTGTTACAGTTGTGCTGACCCCACTCTTAAGGTTCTGAAGTAAAAGCTTGGTTACTCCCTAAATTTCTAAACGGTTAACATTTGGTGCCTAAGTTGTTACGATTATCCTCGTTAGTTATAGCAGCATTGTGATTGATATTGTGAACTTTGGCAAAAAGTAAATCCTTTGCAAGAATATTTTTTCTGCCTTTGTTGAACAGAAAAAAAATCTTGCAAGAAGAATTTACTTTTTGCCAAAGTAATAAAGCAGAGTTCACAATGCTGCAGTTTGTAGCGGGCTACTTTTAATTAATTTATTTGTATGAAACTTCTTTCTTTATCTAAGTTCGAAAATATTTGTGGGTTACAACAAAAAAAATCTTCATAACAAAAAGTCGTTAACATTGAACTTTGCTTCTGATGTAAATGATGATTAAACCTATTAATAACCGGCATAATATTTACTAATAACATAAAATTATGAAACAATTTTAAAACATTTTTCTCTGATTTGATTTGTTTTCCACTGATTAGAAAACGAATAACATTTTATAAGCAACAAAATCTTTTCTTACAATTAGATTCAAGACATTGTAGAAATCCTTGTGCTTTGTTTACATTGGAATAGCTCTATGTCCTGTGGTTGGACAACAACAAACTGTTTTGTTTTACCAAATAGAGTATTAATAATGATTAAACACAATACTGTATATTTTAGGCTGCACAAATCGTTACATAATTCACCCTCGTAACAATCTAGTCACATGTTAATAAAAAACAGCACAAACACAATTTGTATCCAAATAACATTTGCGATACAGTGTTCAAATTTAAACAAATTCAGAGTGGAATTCAGTCAAACGATTTTAACTAAATAGTCAGGGGTTTTTTGAAATACAGTGAATATTATTTAAGTGCCGTCGGCTACTATGAGTATTTCGGACGCAAGACCGGTCGACTAACAAACGGGTACATTTATAGTCGTATGCAAATCAAATTGCATCGTTTTCGAGCCAATGTGCGGTGGCTCAGTAGTTGGTCTGTTTAAACAGTTATTTGGAGTGCAAATTTACCTTTGTTTTCTTGTTATGTATGTATTTTATTTTTCTTCAAAAGTTTAATGAAATTACGGAGTGCAAAACAAGGTTAAAAAAAATATTTGAAAGCCAGTCTATATTATTAGAACTTAATTGTTAACATTGGAGTTTATGGTAAAAAATACAAAGACAAAGTGTAGATATAGCAAAACAGTCCTATTGTGAGGTCTTGTTCACATTATCTAACCGTCGATATGTCCCAACTCTAATTCAAGACCGAAATATAAGTAGCCTTGAAGAACATGATTTTATAAAACAGTAATGTACCAAAGGTGCAATCACTTAAAACTCGTTAACAAGCGGGTAGACCAAAAAAGATTCCTGAGAGCCATAGTTTAGCTTCTTATCATCAGAAATTTATTGAATACTTACTTTTCAATAAAATGTATTCTTTTTATTATTTAGTTTACGCTGTCACATTGCTGGAAAAAGTTCCTCCCTCAATCCCTTCCAGGTATTATTTTCCTGAGGCACCTCGGACCAGCCTTTGTTGTGGGAGTCCCTCCTTCAGCTAAGCTTACACATTAACATTAACAACCACTGCAACTCCTGAAAGCTAGAAGCAACGGTGGCGACCACCAGAAAAAGGTCAATGGAACTCGACGAGTCCCGTAGAAACAATTCAACTGTCTTGGATCCCGCAATTAAATTTATCAGAAAATAACATCGGAGGAGTAGGAAAAAATATAGTATAATGGCCCATGTTACAAACATTTTTATATTATTTTAGCAAACGCAGTGCCAGCGTGGAGCCCCGCCATAGAACGTGCATCACCTCCTTAGTTGCCCGTCGCGCACAACCACCTGGACCATCCAAGAATAAACGAGGCCAACGGTAGAGCTGTACAGAGTTCCAATTCTACTAATTTTCAAGCAACGTTCGCATCTCAGTCGTAATCTGGCAAAAAAGTATGAAAAATAAGTTTTTTTTTTACAGAGATGCGAATGCGAATGATGCTTAAAAAATAAAATAATAGTGGAAAAAAACAATACTGATTGAGAGTCGAATCGAAAACAAAAAGAAGGCCATTGGCGTACCAATATCATTTTTGAAAACTTATCATATTCATTCAACTTGCAAGTTGAAACTAAACAAAAAGAACAATCGCATCAAATATTAACCGCTATAATAACCGAACTTCATAACATGTGCTACGCGGCTACGAGTGCTACGCCGTAGACGCAGCCGCTACAGCGTAGCTTAAGTTTATTCAGTTCGTTTGATGGATTTTTCTTCTACAACTTACAGAAACAAGTTTTATAAAGTAAAACCAAATGTGTACTACAGGCTTGTTAGTGTTACAAGCTCTAAACTGAAACTTGTTACCCTAAATATTTGACTAAGGGAGAATGGGCTGTAATATTTGGCAAGATACATTTATATACAAAAATGTTTTTTGTACCTGTGTGCACACAAGTATCATTTTGTAAAACGCTGATCCTATCGCAAAAATGTTCATGATCAATTATTCATGACATAAATTCGATAGTAGTTACAAATTAATCATTAACACTACATCAAGAAACCCAGATTCCCGTAAAATATACATAGGTAAACAAACACGTACTTTCATCCAAGCATTTGAATGAAAAGTTAGCATCAAAAGGCAAACATTAACAAATTACTTCAGAACAATTTGGTCGAGGGAAACGTTCGACTAAAACGATCCAAAGCTATTTGGAATTAGTATCGATTGAAATCGCGACTCTTTAGCAAACAATGTTTCACATTTAAGCTTTGAAACAGTTAGTAGTAAATTATATTTACTAGATAAATTAGTTGAAAATAACACTTTGACACGTCAATCTGTCAATTTAGACTATCTAGATCAGTGGTTCCCAACCTTTATTTGAAAAACCTTTATTTTAAAGTGGTCCCGGGGACCACTTTAATTTCTTTGTTAATAGCAGGGACCAGAAATCAAGAAACAAAAAACTATGTTGTGTGTAAAATAAACTTATATCATATATACATTCAAAACTTGTAGTAGGTATAACTATGCTTTGAAATCAAAATTAAAAAGTGTTGTCATAGAAGATACATTTCTCAGGAAACTTGGAATCAGTTTGCATTAATGACATTTTTGAGGTGAAAAGAGTGAAATTTTAAACCTTTCGCGGACCTTATTTTGGCCCTTGCGGGCCACCAGTGGTCCGCGGATCACAGGTTGGGTACCACTGATCTAGATGATAGTCTAAATTGACAGATTGGTAATAGTAATTACTACGATATTGTATATAGAGCACTACTACTATAATTATGAGCTGTATTGTAATTTTGATGTGCAATAAAGTATGTTTAAGTTCTCATCACATAACATTTATTTATTTATGAACACTTTACGCTTTAGAGGAGCTCATGGCTAAATAATAACAGCCGCACGGGTCGATCCTCAAGGTTAAGCAACGTTTGCCAAGTTTGGTCTGTGGATGGGTGACCATCTTAACATACCGAGACTCCTCTGTGCTTCGGAAAGCACGTTAAGTCGTCCCGGCCGTTATTTGTAGATCTTTGGCAGTCGTTACAGATAGTCAGAAGCCAGACAATCTGACACCAGTATTACAAAGGAGTACCCAATTAATGGATTGTGGAGGTCTGATAGGCAACCGCTCCACGCAAAATACTGGTCTTCATCTGAATCCGGTTTGACTGGAAACCGACCTCAAAAAAAAACGGGAAAAAGGCTAGGCTAGTAACACTTTACCGCACACAAATTTACAGAGGCAAACTTAATGCCAAAGGCATTCTCTACTAGTCAACCTTTGGGTGATGCAGAGAATGGTTAGTAGGTGCAATGTGGAGAATGAGATATTTAATTACATACAAACATTTAAATAAATCATATACACAATTATATATACGAACCTTCCTCGTTTATCGCTCTTTAGTTTGAAGAAGTAAGCGAAGAAACAGACAGAGCCAGACAACGACTTACTTTCAACAAAACATGACTGTCATTCAAAGTGAAACGATACAGCAAAATTATAAACAGCACGCTTTCAACAACTTTCGCAAATGTTGACATTGTAACTAGACTTATCCAAACATTCCACGGAAACGTTTGTCTATCGTGATAGTTTCCAAAGTTCCTTGTCACTTCAAACTTTACTGATTCGCCAACACAAAGAGCATACACGTTTAGAGCAATTTATGCAATGTTTATCGGAATTTGCGCTCGGCAATGGCTTGTTATAATGTCGGCCAGTTCCGTCGTTCACAAACAAATAATTCACACGACTTTATGGTCAGTATTTTGCGCGTAAAGGGAAATGCCCCAAATGCTCGTTCCGATGCTCTAAAAACGGGCATTAGTCGGATTGCGAGTGGCCAATCGATTTCGTGAATCGTTCACGATTTGCTAGATTTTTGGACACGTTTCAACTAATCGGCGCTTCTAACATTTTATTTGGGACTTGGTTTTCCTATATTTCGTATCACCGGTTCTATTATTTTGTTCCATTAAGCATGTTTTCTACTAGAATAGATTGCTCAAGTTCTATACAATATGTAACAGAATAAACGCAATGTCTCTTAAGGGGTCATTGTTATCATCGTTATGAACAACTTTTACTATGGGACCAACACTAAAATCGCGTTCATAATGATGAATACAATGACTACTCTTATTGGTATTGCGTTTATTCTGTTACGCGTTGTATATATTATGTGTCACACAAGCTTCATTGGAAGACCAGCGTCAGACAGCATCATCTTTTTGACGCAGCCGTGAGGCACACAATTTATTTTATGTGTTTTTACTATGCGTGTGCCTGATGGACTGACGTCAAATCAAATTGTTTATTATTTATGTATACACAGAGAAACAGAGTAATACACAATACTATTAATATGAGTACATAGGAACCTCTTATTTCCAAAGAAATTTCTTCCAGCAATAATATTTTCAAGTAGTCTAAATGGCGAGTGTGCGATCATTATTCTTGTAACTGTTATTTTTCTGCCATCTTTGTACATATAATCATCTACAGTCGTCATGAAAATTGTGTCAAACAAGTATTCGTAGAAGTAGGTAGCACAGTGGCAGCTAAATATCTTGCAACATCGGTCAGCTGTTGCAAGTTCTCAGTAACTAGTCCACAAAAATGAGAGAATTTGTGTAACACGCTCCTGAGGTATTTACCATGCAAATTGGAGAGTATAAATGGTTTATGTACCTTGTGGTGTTTGTAGAAATACTCCTAGTTATTTATTTATTAAGTAGCTTATGCTGGGAATTTTCATCGGGTATTTCTAATGTAAATTTACCTGTTAATTAAGCAATTTCCTAATTGGTAAATTCCGAAAGGGTATTAATTATTCACAGTCACTGGATTACGCTTTATTTAATTACACTTTTCTGGATCTGAACATCTTATCTGCCTTTAAGGAACTAACCACAGGAACGAACACTTAATGATATTTCTATTTATTTATTAAAAAGAGTCACAAAACAAGTCAATCCAGACCCCCAAAACTCAGTTTTAAGTCCTAAAACTGATTTAAAATGACTTTACATGCATACACATGTGCTCAATTCTACAAATTCGTACACGAGAAGAACTAAACAAATAAAGAGTGTATAAATATGAAAATATTCATCCGGCTTGCGCAAATATAACGCAGTCCCGGCGAACAAACAAACGTGTCTGTACCTACGCATAGCAAATGGCTCTCAAACTTTAATCTCGTTGGTTTTATATCGCAATAAGAATTTTACATAATTTTCATTAATTCCAATATTTCGCCCCAATTTCAATGATGATTTTTTCTTACTTGCCAAAAGTAGGGCGGAAAAATCTTAAGGAAAAATCTGTACGGGATCAACAACAATAAAAAAACGATGTCCGTAATCTCATAAAACTGAACTTTGCAAAATTACACATAAATAAATAGAAATACCTACGAAAAAGTAAAAGAGACAAAATACTCTGCCTACGTCTTCAATAAAATCAATTCAAAATTTTGTTGTTCCCCAGATTGCCATGCTGTGGAAAAACATCATAACGATAAAAGTTGTGGTTACTAAAAGTGGCATTTACCAATAGAGATAGAGATTACAAATAAATCTGTAAACTCTTGAAAATAGCAACATAACATAATTCTATAAATTTTAAGCAACGTTAGCGTTCGCATCAAAAACATATAAAATTGGTTTAAAAATTTATAAAATTGGCCCTCATATCAGATTTTGCACCACATTGTCCTCTGACAATTTCGCATTTTATAAGTAATAATAAGTCATTTAGCACATTAATTAGACATTTCTCAAAAAATGTGAGGAACAGCTGTTTTTGTAGGTTCTCCACAAATAGTGCCTTGTATTTGATCCTTAACGTCTGAAAAAAGCTCGAATGGTGATAAAAAATCTTTCACGAGTTTATATAATAGAATGTGATGAGACAATCTATGTAAACTTAAGACCATGTAATATACATACTGACCATGTTCTGACAAATAAATGATTATGATTATGACATTAAAAAAGTTGCTCTGATTCAGATTTTAAAAACTGTCTCAGAAATGAAAGTAAACCATTATACATATAACTTTATTTCTATTAAAATCGAATAACGTAACAAGAAGTTTGAGTATCAGTGTTTAGCATTATAATCTTGTAACCGCGGGTCGTAGTCGCCACACGTCATTGTGCCAGTTGTGCCGCTAAGGCCTTCCCCACTCGCTACTTGCTCCCAAGGGAACCGATGTTAACACGGTACAAGGTTTGAGAGATCTTTTTAAATTCGATTTAACACAAAATTTTAAATAAACCTTTTTAGAATTGTAAAGGCGAGAGTTGGAAAATGCAGTTGCGAACTTGTAATTATAATATAATATGAACTTCAGAGCCCGAAATCACTAGAGAAAAATTAACAAGAAAATAAAAATGTGTTGCATTACTTTATGTGCCCATAATTCGCTTACTCACATTGCAAGAATACAATCAGCTGAAACTATCTCATTTTCAGCTTTCCAAAACCTGGCTTCACTTATCTCGCCAGGTTTTACTACTTTTCGGTTGTAATACCATAGGTACCGTGGCATTTTCTTGGGAATTTTATGTCGGCATAAAATTCCCAAGAAATGTATTCCATATAAAGCAATTATATAAGCTTCAATCATCAGCTAAATAAACAGGTCAATGCACCCGCGGTAAGGCTTATGATGACAGCATGTGGAATACAAAAAGTGATTTGAGTCCATCTGTTCCAGGGCCTTGGTGACTCTTTCAAACTGATTCCGCAACCCTGGTTAACACCTAAGTTCATGATATGGTAGTTCAGATCATTTTCAAACTTAATTTTGTTAACTAAACAAAAAATAGTCAGCCGTTTTGACGAAAGTGATTTTTCCGCTCCTGACTTGCACCATGTGCATTAACCCTCAGCGGACTACGCTCGGCACGTCGTCGCTCATTTAAGTTTTTATTCCGCCAGGAATCTAGGCTTTAAGTTCTAAATGAGTGTTATTTTAAACTCGGCTAAAAGCTGTAGACTTAATTTACATTTTCACGGCTCCTCTCCTATATAATTATTGCGTTCGCTACAGTTATTGTTGGGAGAAGTTTCCGTTGAAAAAGGGGAGTTTAACTATTGCTTTGTATTTTTATTGTGAATCTTGGCGGCGAATAAGTTCTTTAAACAAAGCAGTTTCTAGAAGCGTTACTGCATGGACGAATCAATACAATGATTTTAATTTATTTTAGTTTTTTTTTGCCAATGTAATTGCAGCCGATTTTTTGTGCCAGAACTTCCCACCCTAGGGCTACATGGTTGTTTTCAGCCCAAACCGACTTACAGAAGACATGGCCTGTGCCTCAGCAATGAGGATCAGCAAAATAGGATGATTATTCTATATAGATATATGTATACAGCGTGAAATTTTAATGATTGTATTCCCGCAGCGAAATGAGTTTGTCTTGGTAAAACAATCGATTTATGAAAAATAATAAATTTAAATTCAAGGCAGAATAACAATTGTGATAAACAAAACTCGAAAGCGACTTTGAACCAATAGTTATACATCGCAATAATTTCGCGCAAAGTGACCGCGGTCGTTGCCCTTTGCATATCAACCAGCTGATAGGTACTCCTGATTTAATAGCGCCGCCGCTCTGCCGACATAGTGAAAAGAGCGAACGGCGGCGCGTGCGTGTGTTGAGTTAGTACCTACGCCACGTCTAGTGAGTTACTATTGCTTCTCACGCTTTCGAGTTTTGTTTTTTTTTTTAATTAAAACATTTTAATTTTTTAAGTTTAACTTTATGTTTTGATAGTATTACTGATGGTTAATAGTTCTGCCGCGGGAAAACAACCATTAAGATTTCAGCGTGTATAGATATATATATATATAGAATAATCATTAGATCTGCCACCACAGTTTTTATAGTATTAAACAACAAACATTACTCATACTCAGTACAGTTCACCTTTAATTAGAAGGCACGTAAACACCTTCACAAGAAGTTGGAAGAATCATCTCAATCATCACAGCGTTACGGATTTGTTTTTTTTTCAGATCGAATATTTACTGTTGTATTTTTTTTTCTGATACCTTTCCTTTACGTTGCACCTGTCATGTTCTATCTATCCTCAAGTCGACTGTCGACAGTCGGTAGAAAATGCCTAAGGCATTAAACCGCCTTTGTATAGTGATGTTTAACTGAGCATAAAGTTTTAATAAGTAACAGTATAAGCCGTCGTTTCTACACTGCACGTAATGATGGTTACGTAATCCCCTTGAGGCCGTTTGTTAGCTCAGTATAAAGGAAACCAATATTCTATGGTGCATCGAAACCCGTCTTTGATCATCAGTCGTCATATGCAGATTTAATTTTTTTTATTCATATACAATTGACATATTTTTACATGGACGGATCTGCCCAGCCTTTTATTTCTTTTTAGGGTCTACTTCCATTCTTACCTGATGCTGCTGAGCACCAGTATTTCACAGGCAGCAGACTGCTTACCAGACCTCTACCACCGAGTAATTGGGTAACACGACACTATTTTACTTTTCTGGCAACTACAACTGTTGGGTTAATGTACTTTCCAGGGCGCGGAGAAGTATAGGTATGAAATGAATGGTCACCCATCTGCGGGCCGATCTCGGCGAGCGTTGCTTAACCTATATTGATTCGTGCGGCAATTATTACATAGCTACAAGATCCTTACTTGGTCATACACTTTTCTCTCTACATGAATTAGTGCGTAATATAACGATTCCATCTCACAGTCTGTTGTTGTGCTTATACTTATATCGAGAACTACTTGCATCCAATATACGTGATTTTTGTTTAATTTTATAGAAATCTATTATCCTATTTTACACTGATACTGATGATATGGTGTTTCATTAAATTGGAAAATAAATATTAACGTTGCCGTAAATGGTTAAATTAATTTACAGACAAGTGTACAGTGTGTAATCAAACAAAATGTTGAAGTAAAAACGAAGCAACGACTGAATTTGATTTACAATTAAATTTCGGGTGTAGTTTCATATCGATAAAATAAAAACAAACGAAAAGTTCAAAAAGTGACATAAAACTCAATATTGGAACAAAAACGCTACAGCACAATGAAGTCGCAATTACGCGCTAAAACACTTTAAAACTGAATAATACCTACCCGGAACGGTTTTACTTCGAAGAACAAATAAATCACATCGAGAACACTTACTTTTGAGTTTTCAAGTTTTTAACGACCGGAGTGAGCTCGAGTTATAAACTGTGAAATTAAAACTTGAAATTATAGGTCATAGAAAAAGGTAGATATGTCAATGTAACTTGGCGCTTACGCCTTTGCGAATAGGAGCGTTTCATCCTAATTATTTAATTGTCATCTTAAGAACCTTCTACTTATTTTCGAGTCGATAGTGCTTTAAGAACTTGTCCCAGTAGGTGGCTACGTTTATAGCAGCATCAGTGGCATTCAGTCTTTAATGATGTACCTAGGTGTAGAGACTGCACTTGGCACCGTGACATTCCAAAAACTTACTCATGTTTTGATCGGGGGCACCGCGCTCACATTTGATGTCAAACGGGTTTGTAAAACCCCATTTTCCCAAGTTGTATTAGCAAAGGCCTACCTAGGTACGCAACCGATTAAGTGCTTTCCATGGACACTGCAGTTCATGTCCAGACATCTTAAGTACCTGATCCGGTCTCATAAATAAAAAATAATAAGTTATATGTACAATTTAAAGGTTAGGTATTTAGGGTACACTAATTGGACACGCTAGAGCGAGGCTATTATTCTTAAATTAAAAGCCTTTTATCTCCAAGTTCATTACGGATGACCTAAAAGTGGCGATCACATTAAGCCGGAAGATTTATGGCAACCATCAACGCATTATTCAGTCGAATAATAACCTTCATCAGATAGATGCGGACGCGTCGGTATCTATCTGATGAAGACAATTATTACGCTACGTCGCGACGTAGCGTTAAAATACTGAATGTCTCGTCAATCAGTGACCGTAGTTAATAAGTCCTTACTTCGGCGCGAACTACTTCATCTTTTCTAAGGAAGAGTTTCCATATTTGTCCTATTCTTCCAATGCATCGCATGTGGGATGTTTTTTCATTCAAGTAGTACTTCTTCACGAGTAGTATACCACTCTGAACAACAGGGCTCTAAGTTAGAACGAAAAGTCAATGTATTAAGAACGTTCACTGTTTAGTATTTTTACGTAAATAAAATAATTTAAGTTGTACCCTTTTCAACAAGAAATCCCTTCAAAAATTTCATTCAAAGTTCCCAATACTTTCCAAATCGCTTCACAATAACCTAAGTCCAATATCAAGTCCTGGACGTCTTCAAATTAATTCCTGTTCAACATTTAACTAAATAAAACTAGATTCAAATAGAAAGGACGAAGTTTCTCCAACAGCACAACTTTGAACTTTGGTTGTTTTCGCGGCACTGTTTAAAACTGTTATCATCCCGTAATTTAAATGCCAGGTTAGAACGTTTTGACTTTTATTATTTAATTGTAGCCGCTTTATTTAGTTTGTATCTTTCACCCGTGGCTCGAAAAATACTTTAAGCCATCGGTCCTGCGTCTGATCTGTGTCCGTTGGTGTCGAATTGTCATACCGTTGGACTTTGAGATTAGCCGCCGTTAAAATGACCGAAATTCGTTCTGGCCTATGTGCCAACATTATAAAACTCGCTACTCATTTAAATCAAAATACGTTTCTAAGAGACAAGAAAGCACAAATAAACATATTTATACCTCTTTGCCAAGTAAACATGACAAGCCAAATATGGTAGAAATCACACCTCTTCCTATTCTTTCGGAGTATTCGAACTGATGTAAGTCAATATCAAAATAAATAGGTATTTCATCGAAGAACATAAAATAAAATCCGCAACTCGCAGTGCTACAAACTAAATGTCAAAAGTTACTACTGCATTTGGCATTGAGCCTTTCAAGAATGTGAGTACTGGTACTACTCACATTCTTGAAAGGCTCACAACTTATTTTATTCGTTAGCTTTCCAACCATCAATGCTCCTTTAATATAACTTACAATTCAACCATTGAAATACACACAACATAACGCCATACAAACAAGAACATAACAAAAGATATTGTTCAAAACGACGCCGACGACACGAACGCGCATACCTAATAAGCGGATTGTGCAACACGTTTGCAAACTCGAAGTCTCGCACCAAGCAAGAAACAAAAGCAAAGACGCAAGAGGAAAAGCAAGACCCCGATCCATTTCCGAAACAAACGAACGACACCGTGCTCAAACGAGTCATTAGCTTTACACTTATTCTTGCTTTGCTATTATCACTATAAAGTCTGATCAGAAGGGTGAGAAGCCTATTTTGTAACCCTTTTTTTTTTAAGGATGGGAAATCATCAAATGACTTCTTCTGCTCTGGGTGGAGTGGAAAGGCGTGTCAGACTCTTACTGACTAAAACCCATCCGTGTTCCTTCTAAAGCCCTTTGCGTTCCAGGGCCGCGGTGACTCTTTCGAACAAATTCCGCAACCCTGGCAGGCTCTGGCCCTAGCGGGCCCCGTCTTCTATGCTGACATCTCTTTGAGGCGCGCGTGAAACACAACGCGCCATCGACCCGGGCCTGGTAGTGATGCCATCGACCCAGACCTGGTGGTGATCGGACAGCGAGCCACCCAACGCTCGCAGTCCGCAGGCCCGCGCCTAAGGTGGCCGGGGATCGCCCTGCGACTCCCGACGCCCTTGTACGTTGTTTTTTTTAATGAGAACCAAAATAATTATATTACCATCCGCTGTATACGAGATGTATAGGACCGATCGACCGAGGTTGCGGCGCTTAAGGGAAGGGCTACATAATGTACAGCAGACGTTTTTCGGCAAATTGATGATGATTATGATGAAAATATTAAAAGATTTTATGTTTGAATCGGAAATGGCATTGCAATGCCTAAATTGTTTTTTAATGAAATGGTTTAACAAAATATATTTTTATCAATCAACTGTCATTTAAGCTATACTGAACATGTATCGTTAGTACGCAAGTTTGATGTTTTCCCGTAAAATTAGAGTGCACTTTTATAAAATTTTATGAAGCTAACTTTGTGGACAGAGTCGGATTTCTGAGAATATATTTTTGTTACTTTATTCAGTCCAAGCATTTGCCTCTGGCAGCGGCTTCCCAGGAAAGCGCCTTGAGTTTTGTATGTTCGTTTTTTTGTGCGTTTTGGGTATTAACTTTTTTATAAAGAGTTATTTTCTTAGGTAGTTTTATGTAATACATAGTAACAAAAGCAAAGCAAGGCTTGGTTGTGATTGCCTTCGTTGTTTGTATACACTGCGTTTTCTTTTCGCTTTGGGTAAAACTCCATCTATTTATTTAGTAGAACTTGTAAGTTATAGTAAAATCATGTTCAAATTATTATGTAATGACTGGTAAATTATTTGAAACGTTTCTCATTCTATCCATCGCATATGGATATTATCTAGGACCAAAGTACTCATCCAGACGAATCAAACGAGCCCAAACTCGATGCGGTTACGTTGTTTTATTACGGAAATCCTATGGCCACCTTCCAGCTTCATCATCAAACCCTAGTTACCATTTAGGACCAAGTTCTCGTCAAGACGAATCAAAAGATCCCAACATCGGTGGGATTGTGTCGTTTTATTACGGACTTCCTATGGCCACCTTCCAGCTCCATCATCAGACCCTGGATACCATCTAGAGACAAATTACTCGTCAAGACGAATCTTACGAGCCCAAACTCGATGGGGTTGCGTCGTTTCATTACAGAGTTCCTATGGCCACCTTCCACCTCCATCATCAGAGCAGCTCCATGTCGTCATAATATTGCAATGTAACGCGATATATATATGCAAAATTTCAGCTCAATCGAAAACCAGGAAGTGTGTCAAGTTTAACTTGCAAGATCGATTACAGACAAACATCGGGACGGGTGAAACTAAATAAAAGCTTTTAATATAAGAACACCGAAAAATATGAATATAACATTAAATTCAAAAAGTTACAAGCAAAGGTAAATAATGTCGTCATTAAAAATAATGTAATATCTACCGCAGCATTAAAGCTGAAACTACAAGTACCTTTTATCTTTTATATATAAGTAGGTATCCATTTTTATGTAGCTTCGCATGTTTTTGTAAGCCAAGTCTTAATACTTGGCTTTGAAGGAGGATGAATTAATGAGAAAAGGGGAAGACCAATGAAAATATTGATGGACTGTGTAAAAGAAGATATTATGTCTAGAAAAGGGGATGACCGCTCAATTTATGGAAGAAAAAAAAATTAAAAAACCAGCCAAGTGCGAGTCAGAGTCAGACACGAAGGGTTCCTTACTATAAACCGAAAAAAACACGTATCTTTTATGGGAGCACCCTTTAATTTTCCATCATCATTAGAAGCCTCCCCCAAGTGTCGCCACTGCAACCGGTCCTGTGCGCCTCGCATCCATCGGCTACCCGCGACCCTCACCAGGTCCACCTTATGGGAAGCCTTCCAACGCTTTTTATTGTTGTTGTAAGAGCGGCAATAGAAATACACACTGTGGAAATTTCAACTGTCTAAATATATATATTACGAACCGTATTTAAATGAAATACATTATTTTTATTATTTCATTTATTCCTTGTTTATACATATGAATTACATTTTTAAATATTAAAATACAAAGATATAAAAATATTTAAAAATATAAAAATAGTTGCCCACCGGTATCCGGAACAGGGTCCAAAGCTACCGGTGGTCAAGGCCCCTGAGAGAGGAACCTCCTAACTATGCGCGCCGTGTCCAGGAGTACTGCTTTCTGGATCAAGCCCTTGATCCAGCTGCCCAACGAGAGCCTACTCAGATGTTGGTCGAGGCTCTTGGCAATTATGCCATTGGCCGTCACGATTATCGGCACAATGACTGCTGTGTTCACATCCCACATATCGACAAACTCGCGAGCCAAGTCAAGATACTTAGTTTGTTTATCTTTCTCAGCCTTCACGAGGTTCTCGTCATGCGGGACTGCTATATCAACAATTATTGTGCGACGCTCTAGTCGGTCTAACACCACTATGTCAGGCTTATTGGCAACAATCGTCCATTTCTGGTATCGGATCGCACGCGCACTCGACCTCCCGAGTCCAATCACCCTCGGTGTAACTGACAGGCACCGACCAGATGCTGCGCCAAAATGAACACATGGCGTCATCATCCGGCAGGCGCGTATCAGTCACACCTTGGTCCGGTCGCTCCCAAGCCCCATACAATATAAACCCACCTTCTATTGCTTTGGAATGTGCGATTCTGAGTGTATCGCGCCACTCGCCGCTTGTACCGACGTATACGGTTTGCCCATGCATAGATTTTCTGCTTTAGGAAGTTGATACGCTCTGTGACGCGGGTCAGATAATCCTGAGGACTGATATCAGTCCTCGAGAACGCCCGCCTCATAAAGCGCATCACTTTACGGCGAGTGTTGCCCTCCCTGAAGCAGATAAGTTTGCCGATGAGTGCTCTAGCCTCACCGATACGACGCTCGATCCTGCACTGCCAAGCTGGTACAGCTGGTCGTGTAGCTCTGTCACTGTTGGGAAATTTTACATGAGCTACAGGACATGCCGCTGCAGCCGCACAGTACAAGATGGAGTCGGTGAAGTCTTCGCTGCTATCAAAACAGTTTGCAAGCTGCGAATCTAGAGCACACACCAGAGCTCTATTTTTATTATGCATTGGCAAACGAAGTAGAAGAGGGCTAAGCTCTGGCGGCGTGGACTGACACTCTCGGAATGCATCCTCCAAAGCGCTCCTCAATCGCTCATTGCATTGGGTACTCATGGATATAGCCCCGTCGTCACCATATTCACCGACGAGGTTGGGTCGCGGTGATACACTGGGTTGTGTTTTTGCACCGCGGCCGGTGGCGAAGCAGGTGAGACACGGCTACTCCGTGTTTCCAGACGCAGTCTATCAAGTACGGCGTCATCCAATATACGGTNTGTGTAGCTCTGTCACTGTTGGGAAATTTTACATGAGCTACAGGACATGCCGCTGCAGCCGCACAGTACAAGATGGAGTCGGTGAAGTCTTCGCTGCTATCAAAACAGTTTGCAAGCTGCGAATCTAGAGCACACACCAGAGCTCTATTTTTATTATGCATTGGCAAACGAAGTAGAAGAGGGCTAAGCTCTGGCGGCGTGGACTGACACTCTCGGAATGCATCCTCCAAAGCGCTCCTCAATCGCTCATTGCATTGGGTACTCATGGATATAGCCCCGTCGTCACCATATTCACCGACGAGGTTGGGTCGCGGTGATACACTGGGTTGTGTTTTTGCACCGCGGCCGGTGGCGAAGCAGGTGAGACACGGCTACTCCGTGTTTCCAGACGCAGTCTATCAAGTACGGCGTCATCCAATATACGGTTACGCTGGATGACCCGCACCTGATCCGATAATCGTTGGGCTGATACGCTGACAGATTAGATTAGATTAGATTAGATTTATTTTGTAAAACATGAGTACAGTAAATAGGTCTTATA
>NDFZ01002620.1:0-19419 GCA_002192655.3 Mamestra configurata
TATTTCGCAAATAGTTTTCGCACATCCTCAATATTTTTTAAAACGACCTATCCAATAACACCCTACACCATGGAATAGACGATAAAAAAAGTTCATCGTCACTTTACGAGGGAACAGTTAAGATTTTTTTTTTAAGATTTTGTTTTACCACTTTGCCAACTTTCTAGTGCTAAGCGCTCGGACATGGCGAAACTATAAGGGTTCCTTGTTGACTACGGAACCCTAAAAAAATACATCCACGATAACTACCCCACTTATCATAAAAATACTCGAATAAATATAAAAAACTCAGTAACAAGCATCTTGCTATTGCAAAGCGCGCGCGGATATTGCGATACATCCGCCATTTTGACATTATCAGTTATGATTTATTTGACACATTGATACTTTAGCGAAACTTTGGACGTGTAGGCACATAAAATAAATTATCAAAAATCTTGTTAACATTTTCATATTATTTCATAATAAAAAGTTGATTATTCATATGAATAAAACGGGATTTTGTTGAATTTATGATGATTGTGCATAAAATAAAAGGAAAAAAATGTATAGGTACAGTGTGCAAAACTCACGGCCACATATCAAACAATATAAAAACAATGTTTTTATTTTATCTACGCAATTTTAACTCAAATAAAAATAGATATAAGCCCCGTGAGATCAATTGGCAAGAAAGTATTCACCAATTAAAACATGAATTATGATCTATTGGAACGTTAGATCAATTTAAAAAACCCACAGGAAACAACGATGTTTTTTGAGTATGAAAAAAAAAAATTACACAGTTGTTCCGATTTCATTATTTAATTTCAGTGATAATTGGCCCATTTGTTTCTCACTAAGTTTCAAGTGACAACAATACAAATGATTAATAGAATTAAAACCATGTTTGCTTTTTAAACGAATGTGTAACAGGAAAGCTTCCAGAGTAGGCGAATAACCTGCGGCTCACGAGCTTTAATTTCAGTACCTGGATATTATTATAAAATATATTATGTTGATAAGTACATATACTTAATAAGGTACAGTAAGTATGTAGGCAAAATTCTTGTAAAGATAAAGGGAATACCTACCTACTGAAAAAGGTTAAATAATGTTTACGAAATTGTGATGACCGTTAAAACAAAACTTAAAGATTTGATTACCTTCTGCTTCAGCTGCCAGAAAGAAGTGAATGAACGCGTCTGACTAAAGAATTAATATCTGCTCAATAAAACAAACTCACCTATTTTCGTAGCTTTATTGTTATTTTATTCACTTGTATTTTCCGATTCACCATGCAAGTTTCCATCACAAACTAAATATTATTTTTAAAGCCTATAACGTTCCAATTTTAAAACTTTGTTTATTTTTTGCACACCACTAAAATTTAGTCGATTTCATAACACACTTTATCATTCTACAATATTATGTATTTTAATCGATTAAAATTCTGTTCGCTCGAATAAATGCCATTTTATTTACACTGTTGTAAAATTTATAGTCGCACTGTTAATATTTATGGGAATTTTAATTTCTCAAATAATATTTACGGTTTGTGTGTACGATTCGTGCCAGTAACAGGTAAAACGGTAGGAATGTTCTATTGATATGTAGCTCACGCGCCAACTAACCAATAAACCGGCTGTATCGGGGTTGGTTTATACTCCGACAAAGATAATGAAAGAGACTGGACTCAACTATTGTTAAAGACTGAAACACAATCACCACAATGGACGTGGTGTAATGCCGAACTAACAATAAATGTCCGTTCGATTCTGAAAACATGTCGAAATGAAGGCTTGGGTGAAGTGATTAAAAGGCGAGCTGTCAATCTGTATAATCAAGATGGAATGAAAACTCACTTCGTGATCACATGACATCTGGATTATATGGATTGACAGCTCACCTCTTAATTACTTCACCCAAGCCTTCACTTCGACACGCTAACAGAATCGCCCGGACTGGATTTGAGAGATATTTGACATCTTAGCTTTACAGGCAGGGCTACCAATATAAACATTTACAGGTACATACTTATGTTTTTCGGTCTATATGACTTTCTAAACTTCATCTGCTGCGGTTATAAAATGGTTTGCACACGGGTAATATTAGATTAATGGATAAAAGCACTACAACGTGGTTTACGCAGCTGTCTGGCTAGTAAATGTTAGGCTTCGCTATTACTAAAGTACACTAGATAAGATATTTCTTGGTAATCATTTCGGTAAACCTATTGAAGTAGGGATCAGCAGAAGTTGCGACTACGCAGCCCTTGGACAAATCTTTTGGGTGCAGAATGCTACACGAAATTTTCTATTCAAGCAACAGTGGTTCCTTGACTACTTCGATCAAAATCGTTTCTAGGCACAAAACTCACCCACGTCCTAACCTAATCTTTGGCCTGTCTGGTCTAATATTAGGTGCGCGTGCGACGGCGGTCGTTGCGTATCAGTTTTAGTTTTTATTGTACGCCGCGCCTGCGCGCCGTCCGGTGTATTTCGGGAATACTCGGCTTTACGGTCGGGAGAGCGTGGCGATATGGACTGAGCTCATAGCATACGAATTGTGATAGATTTGATGATGTCATAGTGATGATCTATGAGGTATTGCTGCGCTTGCGGTGCTCAGGCCAGAGATAGGTGACCGTTCTTTTAAGTCTGGTGTCGGTTTCGTGGCTTGAAAAGTATGTTTATTCTTTGAGTCCTACTCTTTAATGACAAAAATGTTAATGTCTAGTGGACTCTCGAATTACTTGTGACCTCTTATTTCAGGGAAACGGATGAGATTTCCCGAAACAAGAGGTAAAATGGAATGTTTTATTTGTATCTACCCTACCTTATGATACCCAATGATGCGGTAGCTGATGCAAGCGTGCACCATCAGCCACTGCATCATTGGATATCACTGTAACTACAACTATAACAGTACCTATGCTAAGTATTTTATACTATGGTAATCTGTGGATAATGTCGTGAGTGGTGTATTTGTTAATTCTATTATTTTAGTACTCCAATCATGTGTAATATTTAATATACTGCTGTTTGTTGTCCCTAATATAGAAAAATAAAAAGAAAACTGTATATAGCAATGATTACTTATTCACTGGAAACTTCTGATTCAGATGCAGTTTGTAGAGATAGGAGACAATACAAACATGCTGAGAAGAATGCTAGCTGACATCTGACATCCGACTTGAGAATATTGTGTGGTTTCAGTATAATAATAGGTCTCCCGTTATTTTCTAATAAAACTCGTCAAATAACAAATAAAGGAAGTCCGGTAATCAGATGGCTGGTAGTTTACCTGTTCTATATTTATTGACGCTCGGAAAAATAGGACACGCATTCTTCTCGAGTTTGTCGTCTCAGGTGTCGCAAAAAGCTACCTTTGTTTTGTTTGTTTAGAACAAACTCAACAAACTACTTTTCTTTCTTTTATTTATTACAATTTTAATCAACATGGGCAGAGAATCAGCAATAACATACATTTAATATTAAATTACAGACACACATAAAATATTATTAAATAATGACAGATCCTTCATGATAGCATTAGCTAACGTGACGTTGAACTTAGCAATAGAAGCTTCGTTTCCATAACCGAATACTAAATGAATTGTAGTGATTCGGCTGAACAGGTTACATAAAATGAAAACAATTGGGCATGTGAAATTTACGAGTACCCAAGCCATGGCTCTATTCATTAACTAATATTCATATACAATTGCAATGTAACGGGATGCACTAAACAAATTCGCTGAACAATATCTATCTAACAATAGCTATCATTGATTGCATCTAAATGCATGTTCGTCTGTTTCATGGAACAGTTTCTATTGGATATTGTTAATAATTAACGCAATACGTCGTGCTGATTAAAGTTTCGCTATCCACGGTTGAATGCAGTCATTACTCAGTTCCGTTGGAAATAACACATAAAATTCCAGTTGTGTGATAGATAAAATGGTAGAAATTCTATTTGAAAGTTGGACTCAAAACAAATAGGTTTTAGTGGTGTTTATCATTGTTGATGTTGTTTTGGGGACATGTTTACATCAGTGATTTAATTTCATTTATAATTAACAAGAAAAATTACTGTTTTATCTGAAGACTGTTGGCAATGGCGCAGCAGAGACCGGAGGCTGAACCATTGAGTTTGTTTTCCGGGTCAAGGGGATAAGAATCTTAGTTCCATTTTAACTTATTTATGATACCTAAACTGAGGGCTTCAGGTCCATCTTTAAGAGCTTAACTGATTTGGGTCCAAAAGTAACCAGTGACCGGAATTGATTATGATGGACATGGAGAAATTTATTGAAACTTTATGTGCTGGTAATAACACTGTCCAAAGGCGGACTTAACGCCTTAATCTCTACGTAGTATCTATAAAACAAAGTCGCTTCCCGCTGTTCTGTCCGTCTATAGGTACGCTTAGATCTATGAAACGACGCAACGGATTTTAATGCCGTTTTCACCATCATTTAGAGAATTTCTTACGGAAGGTTTATATGTATAATACATTATAATTAAAAATATAAATAGTGTAGATAAGCGATGNGTAGGTACGCTTAGATCTATGAAACGACGCAACGGATTTTAATGCCGTTTTCACCATCATTTAGAGAATTTCTTCCGGAAGGTTTATATGTATAATACATTATAATTAAAAATATAAATAGTGTAGATAAGCGATGTCTTTCCAAGAAACCAAAAAGCGATTGTTGGGCTCACATCAGTAAATATTACCCGTGCGAAGCCGAAGCGGGTCGCTAGTCCATACTCTATACTAATATTATAAAGAGAAAAGATTTGTATTTTTGTATGTAACGAATAAACTTAAAAACTACTGGACCGATTTGAAAAATTCTTTCAGCAATGGATAGCTACATTTTCAGCGAGTAACATAGGCTATATTTTATCCTCAAACTCTCACGGGAACTACGCGGGTGAAACCGCGTGACGTGATCTTGAAAAAAAAAAGATCCGAGATAGGAAGTCTTCGGCATGTTTGTATCTGTTCAATGTTGTTTATAATCCACTTCCCGTCTAGACAATACATCACTTAATCTCTGATCATACGCATCGCTCCAGAGAAGTGACGCAAGTTTAATGAAACTAAAATTAGGAGACTGTCTGTTAGTATTGTTGATTTTAACACGAAAAGGTCACTATGCCAGACAATTTATGTCGTGCAGTGAGTGATTGATTGCTACTACGCTACTAGTGTGGGGCTCATGAGGTCCGTTCCACGTAAATTGAATAATTCATTGAATCATCCAGACAGAGATCTACTTCCAATATCTAGACACACGGCGGTGTGTCAGCAAAGTTCGCGAAGCAAAAAGTTTGATATAACAGAAAAAAAATGAAGTTATGTGATGCCCACAAATAAACATTTATGGTGAAAAATACTTATCTATGATAGTTCTTGCACAAATAACGGGGTCACACTGTAAGTTTTAGAATAGGCCAGTAGGAAAAGCAGCCGATGAAAAATTTATTTAAATTTCGAATAAGGAACTCTTGGGGAATCTGTAGATGTGTAATGAATTCATACTTATGTCATTTGTTTTTACAAATTGGCGACCATTTAAAAAGTGTCTGCCGTACGACGAAATGGATTTGACTAGAGAAAATTTTCGCTCAATGATTTATTACGACTTTCGTTGCGGTCTTACTCAACAACAATGTTACGACAGACTTCGATTAGCATTTCATGACGAAGCCCCATCCCGTGCCACTGTTTACTGGTTTTATGAATTTATTTTGGTCGAAGCAAACTCACTGATAACTTGAATGATGTGCGGCATATGATAGAAGCTGATAGAAGGGTGACATTTTTACAGATTCGGGAAGCTTTAGGCATTAGCATGAGTCAAGCACAAAATGTCTTACATGAACATATAGGCGTCAGAAAGCTTTGTACTAGATGGATAACTCATAATTTGACGGAAGATCGAAAACGTCGTCGTTAGGATTGGTGCCACTCAATGCTTGAAAATTATGACGAAGGTGACTCGAATGCTGTATCTATAAGACATCGTCACAGGTGTTGAAAGCTCGATATACCTAGGTATTGTTAAGAACACGAAACCAAAAGACAATCTGCGCAATGGATGTTTCCATTCGAAGATTTATCAACAAAAATAAAGGGAAAAAGATGATTCCCTTATTCTTTGGACGGACGGGTCATTTCGTAACCATTGTCCAAGAAGATAAAAGGACTGTTACTGCAGATTGGTAAGTCATTTAGCAGGGTTCTTCTCCACCACGACAATCCTCCAGCTGACGACACCAGATGGACTATTTGTCGAATGTTATCGTCTTATCCAAGGTGTGGTGTGTAACTGGGTTATTCTCTTTACAGTCCCGACGGCACCTTGTGACTTTTATTTATTTCCAAAAATAAAAGATAAACTTAGTTTTATGATGTATCGTTGTATGAACCCTGAAGATGACGTGGCTGCGTTTGAAAAAGGCGTGTAAAAGATCCCTAAAGAAGATTGGGCCCACTGCTTCAGTCAATGTTTCCATTGCATGCGACGGTACTTAAAAAGCAACGGAAAGCAATAAAAATATTATCTAACAGCATTATGCATTGTTCACTTTTTATTTACTAAATGTTTTCAGCGTGAGCCACGTATCAACATGAAGGTTTACAATTAAAAAACGTCTTAATAAATACTTTCCAAAATATCAAGGTTTAGGTACCAGATGATGTAAGCTTCGCGATCGTTGGGCAGCAACACTGAGCTCGCAAGTTATTTATTTATTTATTCATTTACACATACAATTATTTTTACAGGCAGAACCCAAGGTAATCGCAAGCACAAAGCAAGCGCAAGCGTGCATACGCACGCCTGCCAGTGATGAAATGACAGCTCACTTCGTGATCACGTGACATCTTGATTATATGGATTGAAAGCTCACCTCGTGATCACTTCATCCAAGCCTTCACTTCGACATGTTTACAGAATCGACCGGCCTTTATGTACAAATGCTTGAGCTCGCAATAATGGCAACTAGCTCATATGACTCCCTCTCTTTTATTATGACGCCCTCTATGACGAAATGTGGAACCTACTCCTAATATACTATTGTACACCTGTACCTAACGCTTCGGAGGTTACAGGGTGTTATGTTTAGTTTTTTTTTATTTGTTTTTTAACGTTTATTTCTTTCATATAAATCAATATAGGAGNGTGACGAAATGTGGAACCTACTCCTAATATACTATTGTACACCTGTACCTAACGCTTCGGAGGTTACAGGATGTTTATGTTTAGTTTTTTTTTATTTGTTTTTTAACGTTTATTTCTTTCATATAAATCAATATAGGAGATAAATGTTTCTACTTAGGTAGGTACTCAATAAATGATATAATAATAAATAATGAGTTCGGATAGATTATTTCAGTGATTTCAGAAAAGTGTGACATCACTCTGGACATGAAGAGTTGGTAGATATCTCTTGTACCTTTCATCAGTGAACTCATTTTCAAAGACGAGTGTTTGTTACACTTAAAACAATTGTGAGGAAAATGGAAAGCAGTATTTACCTAATTGTTATTGTTGATTGACTAGTAAGCTTTGAATTCCTGAAATATTTGAGTGGTGCCAAAATCGTCATGTGTCTACTAGATAAACTGCTTGAAATTGAAATCGGGTATTACTTTACATAACTATTATAAATAGACCAAGCTCACTTACCACTAAGTTGTGTAAACAATTATTCAAAACTTTATAAAAAAAGTATGTGATTCTGTATTTGCACCATTAGTAAACACTCACTTGTATTTTAAAAATCTTTGAGAAACGTTAAACATTTAATAATTTAACGAAACACCCAGCGCCATCTATCATCTTGGGATTGAACAACTAAATCAGAGAAAACCACCATCTGTGGTGGAATCTGACAGCTGCACAATACTAAAATTAAATAAATCCACGTAGGTAGAATTAAAATACGAAAGTTGTTTATCATCATCGTTATAAAAGTAGGCGAAATAAATATATTATTTTATTCATTCTATTTAATCTTTATAATTTCAAAAAGGAAGTTATCAATTCGACTACATGTTCTGACATCCGACTTACTGACTACATCACATGACACTTCTCAGTTTATTTATTTATATAGGACAAGCAACAAATCATACACCAAAATACATGTTACATCTATTTTTCATCAAACTGCAAGAATTATTAATTCGTTATCTCAGAATAAACAAATCTAACTTCACTTTTTACGAAAGAAAAATGTTCAAATTAATTTTTACGAAACTAAAAGTAGATTAGTCGATTCGACTGAAATCGATTAGTTCTTATTTCTTTTGCCAGCTCTTGTGACGTTCATGGACAAACTGTCAAATCGGTGACGCTCCCCCGCCCTCTTTCCTCTTGACATTTTGTTCAAGACGAACGTTTATTTTTCGGCATCACACGTTTCGTGTCAAACGACTTAAAAGTAAGTGATAATTCAAAAATATTACTGTGAAAATAATGTATAGTGTGTATAGAATGTGTCGTAAATCGTTTATTTCTCGATGGTAGTGTAAATTGTGAGATAAAGTTGGATTTTGGTGGTGCGCGCCAG
Source organism: Mamestra configurata (assembly GCA_002192655.3). Taxonomy (NCBI): domain Eukaryota; kingdom Metazoa; phylum Arthropoda; class Insecta; order Lepidoptera; family Noctuidae; genus Mamestra; species Mamestra configurata. The sequence continues at coordinate 8,577 of NDFZ01002620.1, forward strand.
TCTTGCACAAGGCGGCAATACCTATTGTGTTTGCTAAATTATTTACCATAAATGTGATAATTTGGTACAAAGAATGTATCTTTCACAACCAGTCCCAGGTATTTCCTTTGTACCGGGTTTCTAACACATCGATAACACTTAATTCGTAACCATGTGTCACTAGGGTTTTCTAAAAATTGTATGTAATTTACTGGGTACTAATCAAGACTGTATCCTACACGTTATTATTGATAATTTACACGTGGAAGATACAAAATCTGACCGTAAAGTCCTATAGTTATTATACTAATTTCACTTTTGTTTTGGTAACCTCAAAACAACCACATTTTCAGAAATTCGATTCATAAGAACGGTGATCATTCTTGACATATTAGTCTTGGTCATGCAGACGTATCACTCAAATAAATATTCAACTTGGCAGAAAACCTAAAATGCAACTGCCGCTAGGTAAACAACTCGCACAAGTTTGTATAGGTATCTTCGTGCGCACATTTGCTGTACCGAATTTACATAAAGTAATTCAATCGTCACAATACGCCACCATAGGCTTAGTACCGATTAACACTGGTTAATCACGTTTGTCTTACAAAATATCACATTTTACAACATCTGTTAATATTCTATTATACTATTTCCAGAATGCGTTACGTGGCCGCGTATTTACTGGCTGTGCTCGGCGGCAAGGCTTCCCCGGCAGCAGCGGACGTGGAGAAGATCCTCAGCTCTGTTGGTATTGAGGCTGATGGAGAGAAGCTGAAAAAGGTCATCTCCGAGCTCAATGGCAAGAGCGTTGAGGAGCTGATTGAGCAGGGTAAGCATTGCTTGACTTATTTTTATTTAAATGTTTAGAAGACATCATCATATCAGTTAAAAGACGTCTACTGCTGGACATAGGCCTCCCCCAAGTGTCGCTTAGTGGCGGTGTCGCCACATCAACTGGTCTATTGTAGTCCGTTAATAGTTGATGCTGTAGAATCTCTGATGCTTGGTTACCCACCGCAACATAGATCAAGGGCTATGTTCAGACTGACATACTGATCTTCTAAAATACCCATTTTATTTTAGGTCCCATCAAATCTAAAAATTTAAATTTTGACTGATTTTAACTTAGGAATTTTTGTGTGCATGCTCATTTTAGTATCAGTACCCACCAAATTGTACAGTACAAGGGTTCTCTTTTTGACTGCCTAAGGAGATCTGTGTAGGCAGCCCACCTTTTGACATTTTATTAAATATTAACTCCGATGTTCTTTCTGATCAGGTCGCGAGAAGCTGTCATCCATGCCCGCGGGAGGCGCTGCGCCTGCCGCTGCGGGTGGAGCCGCACCCGCTGCTGCCGCCGCTGAAGAGAAGAAAGGTATGTTCCACTGCTACATTTTATTATTCATATCTTTAGCAAGGCACCATTGGCTGCAAGTATCTAGTCAATTGATTCACCAAAACTACCGTCGGTTCAGTCAATTTCTGAGTACTGAAGTATGTTTTCAGGAAATATAGACCAATGATATAAACATTAATTACACTATATGACAGCTCGTTTAGCATCTGAGTGAGATGATTAGTTGCAAGTTGCAATAACATACAAGAATAAGCAATGAAGAATTATCTTTAGTTTCAGTCACTCAATGTTTAAGATGTAATACTACATATCCAGGTTATCATGATGATTTCAAACAACACCATCTTTCGACTGAAAGCCTTTGCTGTTAACTACCTTTACTGATATCTCCCTTGCACTACAACCTCCCACTATAGTCTCGACTTTGCTAACTCTTTTCCTTTTTTATTACAGAAGAGAAGGAGACCAAGAAGGAAGAGTCTGAATCAGAAGATGAGGACATGGGCTTCGGTCTGTTTGACTAAATGCACTTCGCAGGTGAGATATATTTTTTATTTCTAGAGGTATTTATTAGTGTATGTACTGTGGAAGGTAGTTCTTCTAATATTTGAGTAGTAATTTAGTTCTGTATAGCCTATGATGTTTCCACTGCTAAGACTGTTCCTTTCCATGAGGGAATAGGCCATAATCCACCCAGTGGACCCAGTTGCATGGTTGGTGGACAGTAATATTTTTGCCATAAACAGTGGCTGGCTTGAAAAATGGGTGATGACATTGCCTGTGACCCCTGAAGGGTTAAGCGTTTAGGCATCACAACCATGGTGATGCCAGTTTTAGTCCCATATCATTTTTGGGCTGAGCCAATGGTCATCAAACAGATACAAATATGTAAAAGTATCTTCTACAGTGGTAATATTACAGCAAAAAATTAGGGCCAATGGAACTTATACAAATAGTATATTGTTGTAATTAAAACTAGATTTCCAAATTTATTATATTTTCATGATGATTTCAAACAACACCATCTTTCGACTGAAAGCCTTTGATGCTACTTACCCTAACTGATGCATACCATAAACANGATCAAATATAAACTAGATTTCCAAATTTATTATATTTTCATGATGATTTCAAACAACACCATCTTTCGACTGAAAGCCTTTGATGCTACTTACCCTAACTGATGCATACCATAAACAACCAATATAACCCTTTTGCTGTGTTCATAGACAATAATTTTGTTTTTCTTCATTGTTCCAGATTTCGCGGCGCTGGTCGTTATTCCATTTTCTATGGTGTAAGCGTAAAATGTCAGCATTTATGTTTCTATGAAATATATTGCTAATAAACGTTAATAGAATTTTATTTTTTGTTCCATATTTACCTTTAATCACAAAATTTGAGGATGGAAGTAAGATAAGATATTTGACTTACACTAATATTAGATACTTTTAATGTCGTTTGTAGTTTTTCAACCGTTTTTTAATTGTTTTCAAGGTCTCGCCTTCATCAGTTTAGTCAGAAAATTAAAATGATTGCTCGATTTGTAATAAAATAATTTTAATTCTGATAGAATGACGCTCTGCAAAAGATTTTCATAAAATAATAGCGCCAAGTTATAAAATTACTCAACAGATGGCGCGAACTTCAATATGATCAACATTTTACAATTTTCCCAACTAACTTATCTACTAATCAATATCGAGTTTCTTGAAGGACCCCTCCACACTTCCAAAGATGTCTGAGATGGTCTTCGGCTTTCCTGGCCGCTTCGCTTCCACCACGCGTTTCTTGTTCTCTTGCACGAAGAAGTCTTTGTTTGCTCGTAGTCTGGCCAGCATTTCATCTGAAAATAAATAAAAAAATCTTTAATTTCCGACTCACTGTAGTTAAAACAGATTGTATATTCTGAAGACATCAACAACACTACGAAACCTTTGGTGGAGTGAACTGTCATTCCTTTTTTTTTTTAAATTTTATTCATGACCATGGATACTGAGTCCTTCAGTCGCAGTCTTGATTTTTTTGACACACTTTGTTTTGCATTAGAATGCGGATGTAAGGCCTGAAACTGCGTAAAGCGGTCGCCTGCGCGGTTCCATACAAAAGTGGTGCGTTGCGGGGAACCGCGCGGGCACTTTTGTATTGAACGCTCGGGCATCCGCTTTACGCAGTTTCAGGCCTAACACATTCTAATGGTTTTTGGAGTATCTGGTCGCAAATATATCGATTCGGCTTTCTCGGCAAGTGTCGTCTGAGGTAGGTCAATACTACAATAAAATTCTCAGCTCCACTTAACCGAGATCGCGTCTGTTACAATAATTCTACGCGTGCGTGGACACTTGAGACACAAAACTAGGTACACCAATTTACATCACAATATCCATTAGGAATCAATTTACGAATAATTAAAACAATTTCTTTCATTACACCAACTTTTCATGATATTTTACAGAATAGCAATACTCATTACTCAATGCCTCAAGATGTGAAAAAATACTAAGCCGATTCGACAAAAATGGGCCTTTGTTTTGAGTAAATAAAAAAATCTTAGTTTATTTTCTAATTTGCCAACAAAATGGGTTTTTGGAAAACAACACTATTTNTTTCGACAAAAATGGGCCTTTGAGTAAATAAAAAAATCTTAGTTTATTTTCTAATTTGCCAACAAAATGGGTTTTTGGAAAACAACACTATTTTTATGGTTGTAAAGTGTCTACTAGCTTAATTTTATAAATTCTGTAATCAACTTAATTGACAGTAATATAAAGTTGAAATTCGTTCAAGTGCAAATAAAACCATTTGGACATGAGTTTTGATCGTGTACCTAGTGACTGAAAATAAAGCTCCCAAGTCTAAAAGATGACTAACCTCTGCACTGATCAAAGGTCTTGAACTCCCCACCAGCTTCCTTCGGCAGGCCCACCATCGGCACATGCTTGTCCAGGGTCTTGGCTCCGATCTGATGGATGATCAGCACTTCCAGCAGTTCCTTCTTCATGAACGGCTTGATCAGCATCATGAGTCTGTCCATGAAAGACGGCGCGTTGAGGAAGTGCAGGCCTGTTACTTTTACTAACATGGCTTCCTGAAGAACAAAGTTAAGAATGTTTAAAATAATGATTGTTATGATGGTTTTGATGATTTCAGTTAGTTTTTAGGATAATTTTCAGACTGACGTTTTTTTTCTGTTGAGTTTGATTGTTTGGAAGTCAGATTAGGCAACCGTTCCGTGTTAAAATACTGGTTAGGTTCGGCTGTTGTAGAAAGGCTTGGCAAAAAACGATATGTCAAAATTAAGATTGTTTGGATGTTGTGTGCTTGCCTTTTCTTCTATTTAGAAATCATTGACATTCCTTGAACATTGCATTTAGACAACGGCATCCTAATTGCGTAATTCATAAAATGCCATAGGGGGTAATGGAGATGATCGGCAACGCAAAACACGGAATGAATACGGTTGCTATGTCTAAATTAACGCATATGCGATCCGATTTCATTCATTGACCATTGTTTTATTAGGGTGTTACCATACCAATCGATCGATGGTATCGATCGGCGGTCGATCAATTGTTTATCGCCCGATATCCGTCGAACGGAGTCGTCCAGCCAAAGCTACCACAGCAATCGATCAACATCGATCGATTGGTGTAGTAACACCCTTACGCAATTAGGTTATATCTCTGACCTGTAAATAGTACAAGAACTGCTGTATAGTCTGAACATCCAGCTTGGTGAGATGCCCCAGCTTGAGACCCTCGAGGTCGAAGATCAGCACGAAGCCTGGCCAAGTGCCCTCCTCGAACTGCCATAGGTCCAGGATCATCAGAACTGACCTGGGAATATTGAGTTGGTTTCATTCAAACTTACCCATGTTTAGTAGGGTAAACTCGCATAATTTGGTGATAAAACGAAATTTTGTTAAGAAAACCCAGGTTAATCTCAATCAATACGTTTAATTTTTAAAATAAACAAAGATCAGTCTTTTGACTATCTAATGACATACAAAAACTTAATTTTAAATCAGGTAACTTAGCGTAATATGCATTTTTAATAAGCATTGATAACTTGGGCAATTGTGTGATACTTACTTTAATTCGGTGATAGCACTACTCTAACTCTGTTATAACAGAATTAGGTGAGTTTTTATTATTTTTTACCACAAAATTATATATATTTTTAGAACTCTTTGTTTTCGCAAACAACGAAATAAAATAAAACTTTACAATAGTATTTTAAAAATTACTCTTCTTCACTGGAGTTATCAATGCTGCAATAATCACACATAAAAACAGTTTGGTTATCACCTATAACTTGGCTTTGGCAATGGATGTGAAATGCACTAATACAAAAAGAGCACGTGATCCACTCGGCACCATTTTTTTGTTTAACATCTTGGGAGTAACTCCCGTTGCAAGATTGGCACACCCAGTCATCATCGAAGATTGACAATTTAGAGACTTTTACTGACTGACAAGTTTGTTTGATGTTTTCTTTCTTTTCGCCTTCTTTTCTTGATTTTGCAGTATTTTTCTGTTTTGAGGATTGCTGTGGTTGCGGTTCTTGATTTTCCTGATTAGAATTCGAGCGGCGGAAATGTCTTAAAGAGGGTGTTGAGATCGAAAGAGTGGAGGAACTGGAAGGTAATGTGGCAACTACGGGTGTTAAACATTGAGCTTTCGGAACAGTTCTCTTGTGGTGTGGTTTTGGCTGTTTAGGATCCCATTTTGGTAATACTAATATATCATGAATTTGAATTTTCTTACTACTTTTCGGTGCAGGAGTTACATCTGTCGTTGTAATGATTTTATCAATTTGTTGTGNGACTAAACGCTCCTATCGAATAAAGCTGAAGTGACCATTATAATCTGCTACGAAGCTGTACATACAACAATTATGTATGGTAGGTATACAAAGCCAAACATCCGTTGGAAAAATAAAAGGCTCTCAAGCATTTTTTTTAAACGGAAATCATCAAATAACTTTCTCTCTGGGTGGAGCGGAAGGGCGTATCGGACTCTTACTGACTAAAACCCATCCGTGTTCCTCCTAAAGCCCTTTGCGTTCCAGGGCCGCGGTGACTCTTTCAAACAAATTCCGCAACCCTTGCAGGCTCTGGCCCTAACGCTCTTCTATGCTGATATCTCTTTGATGCAGGCTCCGAAGCTTAACGTTTGAATCAAAGGCTAAAACAAATTGTTTCATAATTTGCCTACCTGAGTGACTTCGCGAAATCGAAGTTCTTCGGCTCGTAGTCCAGCAGACGACAGTAGAAGACAGCATCACCATTCCTTGACCGAGTCGGTAGTGGCTGGAGTAACCTGGAACAGACATAAAATGTTGATGTTTGAAAAAGTTACAAAGACGGGAATCACAAGTCAGGCAAGTGAAGTTGAATGATCTGTCTCAGGTTTCTGAAAAATAGGAATTATTTCATATCTCAGAAAAATCCACTGTGCCTTTCTTTCCCTCGACTGGTGTTAAATGTAAATTCTATTCAAGTTCTTGTTTCCCATAGTTCGCTTTTTCCGCTTGGACTCACATCAACATTATTGTACTTTATCCAAATTTAGTTGGTTTTGCCCAACATACGACATACCTAGGTAAAAATTCATGCAAAAAAAGTGTTTGAAGTTGTAGCNACCGCTTGAACTCACAACATTATTGTACTTTATCCAAATTTAGTTAGTTTTGCCCAACATACGACATACCTAGGTAAAAATTCATGCAAAAAAAGTGTTTGAAGTTGTAGCGCAAACTGAACTCTTGCATGTCTATTAAATTAGTTTATTTAATCGCGAATGCAGTAGGTACCTATAGGTGTCATCTGAGGTAGGTACTTACACATTATGCAGATTCTGTTCCGTCTTATTATCCACGGCCCTGTCTTTGAAGAAGTTGGTGAACAGTGTCCTGAGCGTGTAGTGGAGGTCCAGCACTTGCTTCGACACCTCGGCGCTGTGGTCGCAGCAGTGGTAGACGAGGATCAGGTCCAGGTCTGAAAGATGGAGTTTGGTGTTTTTAGGATGTATGCTTATGACATCACATGTTTTTCAAAGTCAGTTAATAAGTTAGAAAGTTATTTTTTAAATTAGACAATTAAAAAATAGTTTTGGACTTCCAACATTTACAGCAGGTACCTACTACTGTTTAATTTTGATGGCGCTGGTTTATCACTCGTGGCGTCGAGTCACAGATCTATTATTAAATTCTATCCTCTGCACGTGAAAGGGGGCACGCCCTTTATGTCTGGAGGCTTATTTAGGTATAAATATTGTTTTTATGCTTGAGTTTGTCTGACTATGCTGGCATAATGAAGTGTGCTGCTTACAAGTAGCGAATTATTTAGTTTTAGGTTTTTACGTGTTACCTTTGTTGTACGAGTATTCTTACAAAGAAAACTTTGTAAGAATACTTTGCGTACCTTTGTGTAAATGCTAGTTCTTCTAACCCAACAGACAGATGTGTTGCTGGGGAGTATGTTGCGCCACTTCTTCCCAGCTAAAACGCTAGGAAGTGGTGACGGGCGGGCGTTTTGGGGGATTGTCTTTATGTAGAACTTTGACGTTCAAAAAGTACTGGCACTCAGCCTAATTTAAATAAATGACTTGACTTTTTTGACTTCTTATGGAGGAGAACTGGCTACATAATTTAAAGTATTTGGGGCGTGAGGGAAAGGGGTTCATGTCGCTGTCTATAGAGTTACAACCGCCAGCATAACAAGCTACTACAATCAGTCATATTTCTTCAAATTTATTTGATTTTAACTTTATCACTAGGGTATTAGATTCAAGGTTGATTGGGAAAAATTGTCAGGTTCGGGTAGCTTGATGTGCTAGCGTCTGCACATAATGAATTCTGCTCCGTAGATAGGTAGGTGGACACAAGTGAATGCTGTGTTCCAACTTAAGGCCTTTCCGTTAGGGAATTCATAGTAGCAATTTGTGTTTGTTCAGTGGTCAAAATCCGGTGCTGTGTGTGGTGGTCAAAGGCCTCCCCTAAAGGGGGTTTGCCATTGCCATAATCGCCACGTTTGGCAGGCGGGTTGGCGATCGCAGTGAAGCAATGCACAGAGAATGCTGCTGCCCATTCTCTGGTGAGTCCCTTAATCGCCTCTTACGACAGCCACGGGAAGCGATGGGATGGTACTATTCTATTACCTCCGGCACCATACAGAACAAAATGTGCTTGTTCCGGCGAATTATGGGAATATTCTGCCTACTTCCCTTGCTTGCTACCCAATTTTATCAACATCAAAAACATGAGTTATATACTCATTCCCTACATAGGTCCTTTGGTTGCATTTAAAGCATGACGATTTCAAAATTCTTGTCCAACAACTGGGCGATTGCCTGGGCGAGGCGACTGAGGGCGATACCCTAAAATGGCTCAGTAAGACAATGTAACTGCTTGAATAGCGTACTGATCTAAAGTAGGTACCTACCTAAGTAGGTAAGTACATCTTACTAAACTATTAGGGAACTATAGTTAATCTGTGCTATTAGATAGGTTTTACGTCTAGAATCCTGAACTTTAAATCGCAATACATAAAGCATGTTTATTAAGGCACGCAAGGCTGTTACTTTGTCGGTAAGGTACTTACGATAAGTATTTATGTACTGTGTTACTTGCGAAGTAGGTAGATTCGATCACCAGCTGTCAGGAATGTGACAGAATAGTATCTACTGCGATCAGTAGCAGCAAAGCCTACATAGCCGAACCAGCGGGGCTACTCTCGAAGCCCGAAGTCCGCAGTTTCGGGCTTAGTTGCGAGCTTATTCTAGTCCGTATCAGAAAGAAAGAAGTAAAATAGTTTATTTGCGACAAGCATGACTCATACCAAAAAAAAGAAAATAAACCGTATAGGTACCTAATAATACCACCTACGGACTTACGATTAGTTCCGAACCCGAACTAAGAATGAATGACAACACGATTTGACAGTAACTGTCAAATCGTGTTGTCATTAATTCTTAGTGGTTAGGTTACGCAACTAAGCCTGAAACTACGGACTTCGGGCTTAGAGAGTAGCCCCCCAGAGACGGCTGTATAAAATGGTGCGTCCGTCCGGTGTCCATCAGTTTTTTTTTAATGAAATTTATTGATGCACCGATAAATCATCAAGCATTGGAAATCACTTAACTTTCACCCTTCTCAAGATATTCAAACGCTTTCCGCTTGTACATTTCTTAAAATTTCATGGCTTCCATTCATTATATCTCCTTTTCTCATTGGATTTCATCTAAGAATACTGGCTGGGACGATTTCTTTCAATTAAGGTGATTGCGTAGTGGTGGCCCGCTAAATNATTAAGGTGATTGCGTAGTGGTGGCCCGCTAAATTATTCGTGTGTTTTACAGGTCAGTGTCGGTTGTAACTTGATTTTACTTGATCAAAATATGATCCGCGATAATAACAAGTAGGTATGTTTTATATATTATTTACATAATTATAAACATAAGAATAATCAATAAATCGCTCTAACATAGGATTTGATGCATATTACTTAGTTAAAAATCCCGAAACCTAGTCAATATGCATCAAATCTATAAAAGATGATTGAATATTCTTATGGTTTAAATACATTCTTGTTATTGTCGCGGATCATATTTTAATTGAAGTTACAACCTGACACTGACCTGAAAATTTGTATTTCGCGGGCTACCAATAAGGACCTGCTGAAGTGGTCAAAATCAAGGGATCCCTTAAGCTTTTGACCACTTCAGCAGGTTTAGTTGTTGGGGAAGTTAGGTGTCAAAATTCAACTTGACTTAAATTCATATTTCAATAATGCGTTTTAAATTAGAAGAATACTTGAACACGATGCTGCGGAGAAGCGCGGGTTCTCTCGTTAATTTTAATGTTATTAGCTGTCTATTTGATTAATAATGTAATTATAAAGCAATTTAAAGGTTCCAAACAAAAAAACTTGAAACAAAAACAGCGTCTCGAATTCTGTTCTGATCGAACACAAACACGTTATAATCATATTATTTGCAAAAAAATAGTAAGAGCATATTCTAAAAACGACCTGCGAAACCTGCGATCTAACTTTAGCATCACTATTCAATTCAATTCAAATCTTTATTGCAATCTCATGTGTTTTACAAGATCTCAGTAATAAATTTGACAAGCACATGAACCCGGTCTCATCCCATGTCCAAAATTGCTTTAAAATTAATTAAAAATGTTAAAAAATAATATGGAATACAGACAGCTAAATGTTAAATAAAAATGATCACTTCTTTAATATTGTACTTTGATATAAAATACAAACGTGAATGTATTAAGGTAGGTACTTGAACGAAATTAAGGAAGTACCTTCAATAAAATAATGTTATCACGTTTTAAATTAATTGTTATAAACCGGCTAGTACGAGTCGGAGTCGCGCGCACTCTGCAACAAGGGTTCCGAATGTGCGACTGACACTTTGAATCTCAACAGCCGCTCGATTCTGTAAACATGTCGAAGTGAAGGCTTGGGTGAAGTGATCACGAGGTGAG
>NDFZ01002621.1:0-19422 GCA_002192655.3 Mamestra configurata
GAGTATACATTACCTACGGAAGTTTATAAACTATGAAAGCAATATATAGCAGGTAAAATCGAAGGACAAACTTAACTTTGTTGGTAAAAAAATGTTTTCCCATACATCCAAGTACGTCACGGTCAATTATTCAACCGAAAATATAAGTTTACATTCGTAGAATTTTTTTTTTATATGATAAACCTATAAATTCCCAATATTCTGACTTTTTCCTGTACTTATACTATAAGATCTATCTTCTTGCCAAATTTCATGAACCCAGGTCAACGGGAAGTACCCTATAAATTTTGATTCCCTTGAGAGTGTCGAAATATACGTTTTTTGCGGCATAAACGGCCTTATCTTTTTTTCACGTTTAACTTGATACCTTCACGCGTTCCCGAAATAAAGGGTCTTGACAGACAGACAAACGGACGGACGAACGAACAGTGTGGTAAATTAAAATAAAAAAAACAACCGGTCAGCCTTTAAGACGTGAAGAGGTAACCAACAGACGGACAGCTTAATGTCGCATTTATAATATTGATATGGATGAAATGAATGTTTGTTAATGAGGCACCTACGTTTTTACGGCTGGCCACTGACCAGGTTTAGACGAAAAAGGTGCACGGGTGGACCATTACCTGATTTAAAGAGATAGAATACAATATTAAGTATACAAGTTATATATATTATATACATAAGTTTTCCGGCGTGTGAGTGAAACCATAAACCGGTATCACTCAAAACGCGAGCTTTTGGGCATCGAAGCGAAATCTCAAGCACCAATAGGTAAGTGGGAAAACTTGATGACGCTAAAAATTACTCGGTATTTTTAGCGTCGTACGTATCGTAGGTAGCGTACGCTAACTACGATACGTTGCAAATACGTTGTAGCGTAAGGCTTATTACACACGTACCACAACCACAACACGTGGGCGTGCGCTAATTTGTATGAAAATTAATAGTTAATTTCACACGGACCACATTTTGCCGTCATTATCGTCAACGTGTGTGATACCGACCACATCGCAGCCGCGTCGCAACCACAACGCAACCACCAGAGACACCGCGAACTAGCGGCCGGTCATCGCAAACACATCCACAATTTGTAGGTACCACAACGCAACCGCAAGAAGCCGCAGCAACACTATTCAACGTAATCACAGCTTGTCCACCTTTTGTCGCGATGGTGTGGTGTGGTTATGGACATGGTACGTGTGAATGCTAGCTTATCTTGCTGTCTTAAAACTTTCGTTGTAAATATCACGACTGTATTCGCCGAAGGGGCAGGTCTACCCAAATTCGCCAGTAAAATTGTCATTGCATAATAATAAAGCTATAACTCCTCACTGCTGGGATACAAGCCCACTCTCTGGGAGTGAGTCTGGTCGTAATTCATTAAGCAGGCCCAGTGCCAATTGGTGGATGTCAGTCCTGTCTTCCAATTTTTTTGTTCCAGAACATGCCGGTTTCTTCACGATGTTTTCCTTCACCGTCTTGGGAGAAGTGGTGGACAGTAAAATGACGTAAAGTAAAGCGTCTGTCCCTATTACCACTGGCCACTCCAGGCATCGCCAGAGTATTTCAGCATTCTCTGTGCATTGCAACAGCTGCACTGCGATCGCCAACCCGCCTGCCAAGCGTAGCGATTATGGCGGACAGCGGACGTCTTTCGGCTGATATGATGATGGTGATGACTCCAGTTATGCTTAAGTCCCGTGTAATAGGGGCTTATTGCCATGAACAGAGCACAAATTCATACTCCGGGCAGTTGCTGAGGAATTCCAGATGGAAATCCCAATAACACTTTGCCCAACTCGGGCATCGAGCCTCATGCTCACTCAGCATGAGACAAGCAGATAAGTTATGAAGTAGGTAGGTCACAAAACTATCTCTAACTTTCTGTAACCTCAAACCAAGCCTCGGATATAACTGACGTAAAATCTCACTTAAGCTGCTGAGATTGGATGACCAAAATAACAATCGAGTTGACATGAGTTTTGTGATCGAATTAAATTGAATGGGCTCAAAGATTCCCAGACCTTCTGTTTCGTTGAATTTGGCACATACTCCTCATTGTGTAGAAAAATAAAGCGTGTACTTTATAGAAAATACTGGGTTTTTGTGAATTTTTGGAACGTTTGTTTAACATTTTCGATGTCACAGCAATTTAGGTACCTATACCTAGTCCATTTTATGTTTGGCGAGGCCAATTAAAGGCAAAAATTGGCATAGAAAAAGCAGGGCTATAAAAACTAGAACATAAACTATTTATTTACCAAACAAAAACAGAACAGTTTTTGTCTGCTACCTATTTAAGTGTCAATTTACTTTTAGTTTGCGCTTTGCGAATTAGCAAAATCACCTAATACTTCACAGGGCTACAATACAGCCTTTATGGTATACCTATCATTGAGCGTTCGTTTTCATTTGTTAAAACTTGCATGGCACAAATTATACATCATTTGTCACTGTTTTTTTTATAGCATAGTGTTGTTTATCTATTACTCTTTAAATCAAGGGAATATACAATAGCCAAGACAAGTACTTTCCCGCTAGGGCCAGAGCCATCCAGGGTTGCGGAATTTGTTCGAAAGAGCCACACGAACGCAAAGGACATTTCGAGGAACATGGATGGGTTTTAGTCAGTAAGAGTCTGACACGCTCTTCCGCTCCACTCAGAGCGGAAAAAGTCATTTGATGACTTCCCATTCTTAAAATAAAAGTACTTTCATGGTTGTTACTGCTTTAAATAAGACGAATAAGACTGTGCACACTTTTCTTGGTTACTTGGTAAGTATATCTGTACGATAAAGATATTAGTTACAATAAACGAATGTTACGCGATAAGCGTTCATTTGTTGAAATGCCGTTTCTTATGCGCCCTTCCGCTCCACCCAGAGCGGAAGAAGTCATTTGATGATTTAACATCATAAAAAAGCCGTATGTAGATACCTACCTATACCTAAATCAAAAATACTTGTGCTGCTACAGAATCATCACACCCTTTCTTTTGTCAGAATACATAGGACCGAAATGTTCTGCAAATCCTAAACAGAAAATAAAAACGCCCGGCGAAGTTTAAATATTTGTTCGAATTACGTCTTTACATTTAATCAAATCTGCTCCAATGTAAACAATCGCCAGTTTCTACTATTTGAAACTAATTTCGGATCGAATCAAGTACAGTATTGTTACGCGCCAGAATTTATGTCGGGTACATTAAGTTACTACTAGCGCCATCTAGTATCGAGTAGCAGAACTAGTAGAGTCAAATACCTTCTAGACATTTCTTTGCCAGAACATTCTACACTTCTCGGTATCTAGTCAGTCGGCAGCGGTAGTTACGAGTAGTTTCCAGATGTTTCGAGAATGGAAGTTTCTAGAATAAACTGACCTATAAAAGGAGCGCGTATTCCGCGACCGAGGCAGTATTGGATTAGCGATACAAGCGAATACTTCGGAAGCGATCTTCAAGTGCGAATAAAGTGATCAGTGGTGAACTTGTGTTTAATAATTAGTGAGTTTAAAGTTGTAATTAGTGTTTTTAAATTAAAGTGTCATTTTGGTTATTTAATCGGCTGTTTTTATTGTCACGAACCCCAAGCTCGTAACAGTATCGTCGATCAACAAAGAGAGCATCCGAACACCGTACGCAGTCAGGTTACCCTCTGCAGGTAACCTCAAAGAATGTGCGTATGACAGTTTCGTAACTGGCTTGCGTCCATCGCATGCGCTACACATTTCCAACGGTAGCGGGTTTTCTATCAGAGGCCAGCGGGCCTCGAGGTCCCGAGCTGGTCGCAGGTCGACCTCCTCCGCATCGACGCGCAGTTGGTGGTGTCGTCAGCAGCGAGAAGTATTTGTCGCTCCAGTTCGACCCCACTACGGTGACTGGAACTCTGCACTCACAGCTAGAGCAGTAGTGCAATTGTATAAAACACTCACCTCAAAAGGAAAGCGTTAGATGAAGTGGGTTTTTTTTGGGACAAGTCCACCACACATTCCCAACCACTGCAACTTCTGAAAGCCAGAATCAACAGTAGCGACCACCAGAAAAAACGCCGAGTCAGTGAAGCTCGATGCGTCATGGAGAAACGATATAACTCTCTTGGATTCCGCAACGAAATTAATCAGAAAAGCAAAGCGAAGGAGTAGGAAAAAAAAATAATTATGAAGTCTTAAAACGAAAATGATTCCGCTCTAAGAGAGCTATACATAGCGAATAGCACTATGCCTTGACATCATCGAAATTGGATGGCATTAGCACGTCATAGTAGGCCAGCAGTACGCACAAACTGTAATAAGTTTTAGTTATTCCTACCATATTACGGTTATATCACTCCAGTCACCAAGCTGTTCGTTTATTTTAACAGTAAATATCAACTTTCCATTTGATGCCAGCGCGTGTATTTCAGGATCCGTAAGCACGGTGTAAAACCAAACTTTTGTTTGCTTTGCTCGCTCGTGTGCCGGTTCTACCACGTGGATCCTTTGAGTTCTCTGACCTACCTGGCGACTATGTTCAAATATCTCTCGAAGATCACTAGAGTATAGGCAGCAGCATTATCTGTGCATTGCAACAACTACACTACGATCGCCAACCGGCCTTCGAAGCGTGGCGATTATGGCAAATCTCCCCCTTTGGGGGAGGGCTATGTCCAGCAGTGGACTTTTTTCGGATATTATGATGATGATGAGTCGGTGATTGAAAATACGAGTCGAATTCATTATCATTTTCTATTTTCCGTTTTCTTTATTGGATTCGAAAAACGAATGTAATTTCATAGGTTGAAGGGAAACGGGAGATAGGGCCTTGTTTCCATTGGCTCACGGCTTCCTTTGGCTTGTCTTTGCGGGGACACTATGGTGAGAGAGTTTTATTTAATACATCTCATTAGAAATATCACACTAAAGTGCCCCGCCAAGACGAGTCAGCGAAAGCAGTACACTAGCTACTTTTTCTCGTTTCGTTTACAAATCCTTTACCTTGGATAAAAGTATGGCTTGACTGTTAAATGTCCTTAATTTTTTGTGAAAGTAGTGCATTTTAATAATAATCATCATTTAATTCAAGTAACACACCTCAAAGTGTTAGTAAATATTTATATCTAACTTTAAATTTATATTTGTATAAATTGATGTAGTTAATATAAAAGTTTCAAATAAAATTGAAGTAGGTATCGTAGTGGAAAGTTGAGATTAATTAATCTATTATAGTGTTTTTGCAGAAAATTTTCATCGTGTCATTAAACTGACTTTAAATGAAACGTCTAGAAGTATTTATTTAAATAGTTTTAATAATTTGCGAAAAGTATTTGACTTTGAACTATTCAGTTTAATTTGATGCTAAGTTTTGACTCAAAAATTAATTTAACAGTACTGAGTACATCGTATCTCAATGAAAGAATTTTCTAATATTTTTTCACACTATCTCATCTGCACGAAAACGTCAAATTATGTTTACTTCATGTAAACCTTAAAGTGCGATTGCGACACGGGCAATTGAAATTTGCAATTTTTGAAAGCTTCAATACAATCTTAATAATAAATGAAAATAATAAAATTTATTTAGCCAATAAAATCACAATGTTATCATAAAAAAAAAAACATAAATATTAGTTTGTAGATTACATTTTAAAATAACAAAAGCAGGTAGGTGTTGAGGGCCTAGCACGAATGTTTTGACGTGTATTAACGCTACAATATCGTTAACGTAAGTGAATTAGCCTGCGGCTTATCGTCGCAGCTAGATGGTTTTAATGCTCACCACCGCAGCTTCGGCTTGCTGGCCGGTTCAGCCGGGCAGCCTCAGCCGCGGCGACGGGCGTTAAAGAGACCTGCTCTTCAGCTCGCGGGCCACCTCGCCCCTCCGCGCCTACGCGGGCTTAAATTACACTCTAGGGGTAGGGCAGACAAGACTACGTGGAGTCGGTTTTTCAGCGATTCGTTTCTGTCACTAACTTTTGTAGCACAACATTATTGACTTTTTAAATCGTTTGCATTTGCAACTTGGAAGAAAACAAATATGTCGGTAAATGAATACTCAGCAGGTCGCTTAGCCCCTCGATGCATAATCTACTATTTAACGCTACGACTGAGTTTATTAATTCTTTGACGCGCCGATAAGTATTATTTTTCAAGCAACCGTGGATTACGGAATGATTTAATAAAAACCTTTGTTTTTATTACAAACTTAATTGTAAATTACAGCAACGAGTTTAAGTTTTAAAATAATCTTAAATTATTCATATTTTTTCCAGAATAAGATCGTAGATACCCATGATAGAAACGAAGACGCTGATATAAGTCTGACTAATTGGATGTATGTATTATAAACAAACCCAACGGAAAACACCAAAAAAAAAGTAACACGAAAATTTATTTAGGCCTATTTAATTATACGTACTGTATATGTACTTCATTTATTTTTTCACAGCGCTCGTTACCTGATGAGGTATTATTTTTTTTGTCTGTTGTTATTTATGTTTATTGAAATAATTAAGGCCGGCCGCGTACGTACGATTTCCTGAATAGGAATTCAGAATGCTTGTCTTATATACAAATGTTCAACTAGGCGCTGCGTTGCGTAATGACGACCAATAAAGAAATATGGAGGAAGATATGTTGTGTTGACTCCAAAATAAATTTTAAAGGGTTAAGGGCAAATAAGTGTGGTTGAGCAGCATTTAATAATAATACCTATGTGCTCATTCTATATCTAAAGTCATTTATTCAAATTAGGCTGAGTGCCAGCACTTTTTGAACGTCAAAGTTCTACATAAACACAGCCCCCTAAAACGCCCGCCCGTCACCACTTCCCAGTGTTTTAGCTGGGAAGAAGAAGTGGCGCAACAAACTCCCCAGCAACACATCTGTTTGTTGAGTTAGAAGAACTAGCATTTATACAAAGGTATGCAAAGTATTCTTACAAAGAAAACAATACAATAAAGGTAACACGTAAAAACCTCAAACTAAACAATTCGCTACTTGTGCACACTCCATTATGCTAGCATAATCAGACAAANAAGCTAGCACACTCCATTATGCTAGCATAATCAGACAAACTCAAGCATAAAAACAATATTAAATCAAACTAAATAAGCCTCCAGACATAAAGGGTACTAAACGCAATACTCTGATGAGTATTCCGTGCGATTTGAACATATACAACAATCCGAAAATCAACTATCGGGCAGTTGCCCACCAGACACAACAACCGGAGGATGGTCCCTTTTCAATGGAAGTTTGCGGGACTTTATTTTCTGTTCCGCATGCCTTTATAAGGGTAACCATGTGGCGGAAATATATGAAATATTAATTTTTTGAGCTCTTATTCCAAACAAAAATCAATTTATTACGGCGTACTTTATTTCAGTCGAATTGAAATCCGGCTGAACGTGAGGTAGCCGCATTGTATTACAGCGGCGTTTTTCATTCCGGCGCGCCTACTTGTAATACGATATGGCTGCGACAGATACATATACACGCAAAACATTGTGACAGATTTGCACGCTGTTAATGTACA
Organism: Mamestra configurata; assembly: GCA_002192655.3. Classification (NCBI taxonomy): domain Eukaryota; kingdom Metazoa; phylum Arthropoda; class Insecta; order Lepidoptera; family Noctuidae; genus Mamestra; species Mamestra configurata. Next base: position 7,511 of record NDFZ01002621.1, read on the forward strand.
TAAAAATTATCAAAACATCTGCATGTGTATTTAACCTCACAGGGTTTTAATCAAACTTGGTTATTATCTTTCTATCACAATCTGGCCAAAAAGCACTTGAAGCAGTTGTATTTGTTATTTAACAATCAAGGATCTTTGTGAACTTATTTTAAACTGCTCAACTCATTTGTTTACAACGAGTTCGTTTAATTCTTCTCATTTCAAATTCAAATGGGGTATCATAGACCAATCACAATCAGTATGAAGACCCTTCGCAGGATCTGCCCCACTTAATTCCCTGTCCTTTATGCCCAACCACCTGCTCCTTCCAGAATCTAAAACGTGGCCAATGACAAAGCGGCCCAAGTGGGCACATACTGGCCGTCTGTCCGCCTGTCAAGCGTTCCTAAGAAAGAGGGCTTTCTCAGGAACGCGTGGAGGAATCAAACTGAAATTAAATTAAATACTGCCTTTTAAATATATTTTTAAGATAAGACCAGTTTATGCTCCGTTTATGGTGCATGTTTTGACGCTCGCAAGGGAGTCAAAACCTATAGGGTACTTCCCGTTGATGTGAGTCATGAAATTTGGCAAGATAGATCTTACGGTACAAATATATGTTTTCAAACTTTTTTGAGTAATTGACCGTGGGTTACATTCATGCACCTACGGAAGAACATTTTTGAGTAATTGACCGTGGCGTACATTCATGCACCTACGGGAGAACATTTTTGAGTAATTGACCGTGGCGTACATTCATGCAGCTACGGGAGAACATTTTTGAGTAATTGACCGTGGCGTACATTCATGCACCTACGGGAGAACATTTTTGAGTAATTGACCGTGGCGTACATTCATGCACCTACGGGAGAACATTTTTGAGTAATTGACCGTGGCGTACATTCATGCACCTACGGGAGAACATTTTTGAGTAATTGACCGTGGCGTACATTCATGCACCTACGGGAGAACATTTTTGAGTAATTGACCGTGGCGTACATTCATGCACCTACGGGAGAACATTTTTGAGTAATTGACCGTGGCGTACATTCATGCACCTACGGGAGAACATTTTTGAGTAATTGACCGTGGCGTACATTCATGCACCTACGGGAGAACATTTTTGAGTAATTGACCGTGGCGTATATTCATGCACCTACGGGAGAACATTTTTGAGTAATTGACCGTGGCGTATATTCATGCACCTACGGGAGAACATTTTTTCAACAACAAAGTTAAGTTTCTTCAATCTTTGTTCTTACATTTTTGTCCGAGTAATGAGAGGGGTTTCATAGCTTATAAACTTTCGCAAGTAATGTATAGTCTCGATCGAACCTTCGGGCCTCGGTGCGCGAGTCTGACTCGCACTTGTCCGGTTTTTATTTACATACTTAAATAACCTTTACAATCCAGTAACTGGATAGCACGATACCCCTTAGCTAGACTGGAGTCAGATTTTCTGGCTTCTGATTATTTGTAATGACTCGTTATGTAATAGGTGTTGTAGTGTTATTATTAAGCCACAAGCACACACATACATAATAGGTTACAAATCTCGTTGATTGACTATAATGGGTATTCGCTGACATCTATCTAAATCATGTTACATCATATCTAGAACAATGTATTAGTTTGATCTATTTAAACACGATAAGGTGTCTAAACTAATACTAAAAGAAAGTAAAATGGTTTGTTTATAATATGTATGTTTGTCTAATCTAATTTATTATATACTTTATTGTACACCTCATAATAAGAACAGGACAATCATACATAAAATAAGTGCACAATGGGCGGTCTTATCGCACAAGGCAATCTCTTCCAGACAACCTTTGGATGGATTGAACGAAGGGAGATAGATTTAGGGCTGTCAGTGTACAAACGTTTTAAACAATACTAATTAGATATAATAATATAAAATACATAAATACAATACCAATTAAATCCTGCCAGGGTTGCGCAATTTGTTCGAAAGAGTCACCGCGGCCCTGGAACGCAAAGGGCATCAGGAGGAACGCGGATGGGTTTTAGTCAGTAAGAGTCTCTCCCTTCTGCCTAGCCCAGAGCGAAAGGAGTAATTTGATAATTTCCCATCCATAAATAAACCTAATGTAACCATAATTATCTATGCCTACTATCTATCTATACTATTTAATATATAATAATATATATCTACAGTAATAATAATACAATAAAGCTGAAGAGTTTGTTTGTTTGTTTGAACGAGCTTATTTGTGGAACTACCAGTCGGATTTGGAAAAATATGTTTGTAAATGATAGCCGCATTCATAAGGAAGGCTGGCTATACCGCAAACGGAAATAACGGGATGCACGTACGAAGTTGCGGGCAAAAGCTAGTATTTATGTCACCGGATAATGAAAAATATCGTGTGAAATTTCAAACAATTTTTTCCAAATAAGACACGGATACATTAAAAACTACTGAATTTGGATGGGATTTATTATATACAAAACGATTTTATCGAAAAATTATAATCTGATTAAGATTTATTACAAACTTGACTTAGAATTTTTTGACGTGACAACGTCTAATAAATCGATGAACGCCGGCTGCACGCACGAGAAAGGATGACTCATTGTAACGTCACCCTCATTGTAATGTTACGATCATTTCATCAATGTTTTGTTATGACGTTGTCACGTTAAACGATCGTCTGTAAACCGACTTTACAGACAACCAATTTTTTTTGTGGGTACAAAGATGTAAAATTGTTAGGAAACATCTGAAAGTATCGATTTTTTTAAATCTTTATTCATATGGTGCGCTCGCGTTTGTCTACTATATCACCGATGATGTGCACGATTGCCGAGATGTAACCTGTGTCAGCGCGGCAGTCAAGCAACGTGAACAGAACACGCTGGCTAGGAGCAAGGACCATCTGTGAACTGCACTGCAAAGGGACTGCTCTCCTAGGATAGGACGGTATGGAAGGCTAAAGTGGCACTGAACTTATACTACGACTAACCGTGGTAAAAGTGGTGGGTTTCTTGAGCTCGTCCTCTTTTGTTTGGCAGCACTTCTCCTCAGCTCCCAGTCGCATAAGCTCACTAGGCATGGTTAAGTTTTAAAGCGGTTAATATGCTTAATCTATTTTTAAGATGTGTGAACCTACTAACATTAGTTATAAGTTTCATGTTTTACTAAACAACTGGACTGTATGTTGTCTGAAGAAAAAAAGATTTATTTATTATTTATTTATGTAGCGGTCAGAGGGCACCACTAGAAGGCCAGTGGTGATGAGGGTTAGATTTGCAGCGTGCGGCAAATTCCAGGAATGTGGAAAATCAGCCGGTGATCTCCGAGTCATGAATCTGATGATGCGTGTCCAACATCGGTTCGTCCATATTTATTAGTCTATGGGTACGTCGTAGACTGTCTCAGCGGCAAACGGTACATTCAGTGCAGCGGGAAGGAGATAGGAATAGTTTTAACCACGGAACAGAAAAAACGTTTTAACAAAATACAACTCAGGGTATTTTGACATTTAAGTCAAGCGCTGCCTACATAATTATGCGGCGCGAACGATCATTTTAAAGTAAATAGTTTTTATGTGATTTAAGAAAAATGTTAAAGACAGGTCATCTTTAAACCCCTTAAATCGCCCTCGAAACTATCAAGCCTAAAGTTTTTAAAAAAATACAGAAAATAGTTTGTTACTTATTGATTAAAGAAAGGCAGGGAAAGTAGGAGCTCAAGTTTAAGCAACGCTTGCCGAGGTTGGTCTGTGGATGGGTAACCATCTTAACATACCGAGACTCCTCGCCTCGGAAAGTACGTTAAGCCGTTGGTCCCGGCTGTCATTTGTAGATCTTTGACAGTCGTAAAACACTGGTATTCAGCCGAATCCGGTTTGACTGGGAGCCGACCCCAATATAGTTGGGAAAAAGCAAGGCAGATGATGATGGCAGTCGTTACGGATAGTCAGAAGCCAGAAAATCTGACACCAGTCTTACCAAGGAGTACCGTGTTATCCATTAAATGGGTTGTGGAGGTCTGTAGGCAGCCGCTCCACGTAAAATACTGGTATTCAGCTAAATCCGGTTTGACTGGAAGCCGACCCCAATATAATTGGAAAAAGGCTAGGGAGATGATGATGACTTACAGATTAAAGAAAAACCGATAAGGAGTTATAAAGTTACATGTTAAAAATATGATTGGTATGGAAACCTTTGTGTGACTCCAACTCGCACTTGTCCAGTTTTAATGTCTATGGGCAGAACTCATCCACTAATGGAAACCTATGACACTGTCAGAAATCTAGGAAAAGACCATTGGCCGCACAATCGGTTTATAGCTTGTAGAATTTCCTCTCCTTATTGATAGCTCACAATTAGTACAACGCATGAAATTTCCAGAAAAGAAAATATTTTTCAACACATTTGCTCAAAAAATGCATTTACGAAGCCTATACACATCGTTCGAAAGTAAAAAATTACGCACCAAACAATAGAACGTGCTGTAAAATAGGTACTCTCATCTAAGTACCTATTTTACCGCACCCCCCGTTGTATAGCGCCGTGCGTATTCTTTATGGTTTTTTTTTTCATATAAAAAATAAGAATTCCACCAAAGAGTTTCACATTACTAGAATAAATAAGCTACATGATCGAACCACCTTGGAAGCGCCTTTGCTCAATACGTTTGTCTCACTTTAATACTAAAGAGAAAATGAGACGAAAGATGTAGTTCTAATTTTCAAATTCGCGCTATTTTCATAAGGAACATCAAAGATTGTTGCGATACTTAAGCAACTTAATATAATGAAACTCCTGAAAATATATGAACTCTATATAATTGGTACCCTACTAAATGTTGTAGGGTACCAATATCGGCGAGCGTTGGGTGGCTTGCCGTCCAATCACCACCAGGCCCGCGTCGACGGTGCGTTGTATTCTACGCACGCCTCAAAGAGATGTCAACGTAGAAGGTGGGGCCCACTTAAGCCAGTGCCTGCCAGGGTTGCGGAATTTATTCGAAAGAGTCACCGCGGCTGCGAAATGCAAATAATTAGGAGGAACACGGATGGGTTTTACTCAGTAAGAGTCTGACACTCCCTTCCGCTCCGCCTAGAGCGGAAGGACTCATTTGATGATTTCCCATACCTATACAGAGTGGTGATGACAATACAACATTAAATTAAACTTCGCATGCTTCAAGACGTTCTCAGTCTACATACAAAAAATCATTTGAATATATCCAGTAGTTTAGTCACAGGAAAATATTTTTCATTTTTAAAATTTGCTACATGCTGTATCTGTTAATAGGGAAGCACTGTCAGGTTAACGACCCCCATCGGTATAAACATCAAAACATTAAAGTCACGTTGCCAACTCGCTACTTAAAAACTTGCACCAAATTAGTTATTTAATTTGATTTAGAGAAAAATATACTTTAAACCTGAGTAATAAGAGTCATAAAGCATGTCATCAGAGTTGGATAAGAAAGTACCGAATGCGGAAATTGCTATGCACTCATACTTAATAGAAAATGTTGTGTGTGCGAAAGAGATAAATCTAGTTTCTTTTGTTACTTCGCTTTTGCAACTACAAATTNAGAATTAATCCATAATTAAAAGCCAAAAGATCAAGTCGCTACAGGACCGCGCGCTGTTGCCGCTCTTACGACAGGTTAGTGAACCAATATTTATAAATGGTGTTCTATTTTGTTTCTAGTTTTATGCCATTTAGTTTGTTTGAAATTTTTATTTTTTTATTTTAGATGTTAGGTATTTTTTGATATCTTAAAATGATTCTTATGAACTAGTATCGTCCGGGTTTTCATTTATTGTCGTATTGTCATCACCACTCTGTATAAAAAAGGGTACCAATATCGAATTAATCATTTAATTAAGCTGTATAATGGTACAGCCTTGTGAGGCTCTAGACTAGTGGCATTCTGTTAGCGGTGGCGTAGCAAGGGCGATTTTCGTGATCGCTGTCAAAATGTCACGTGATCAATCCAATATATTTCAAAAGGGCACTTCTTGAGTCTACGAATGGATTATTATTTATTCGAAACTTTAATGTACACACGATAATCATTTTGATTTTCGCGGATGAAATGTATGACCTCGTTTCAAAGGTTTAGTCAATTTAAACTAACATTACATTGACGGAACGAGTTTTAAATTCACAAGTAAATCATGAACGTTCCACCGGTTTTCAGTATCGTGAATTAAATTGATTACCCTGGAAATGGTTTTTCTCTGTAAATTTGAGGGCGTTCCAGAAGTGCGTGGTCATATTTAAGGGTGACGTTGGGTAGCTGATTGTAAATCAGCTAAGCTAAGCTAAGGAAAAAATATGAAACAAAAAAAAATTACGTGACGTTTTTCAAAAAAATCGACCACAAAAAACGACTAAACCGTTCCGAAGAAACCACTTATTAAGCAGTCTGATGTAGTTGGTGACATTAATTCTGTGATTGAACTAAAGTACATGCCACCAACAGAAACAAATTGCTTGAAAAGTCATTTCTTTGGAAGGGTTTTTTATTTTTTGTGGTCGAATTTTTGAAAAACGTCACGTAGTTTTTTTTGTTTGCTATTTTTTCCTTAATGTATATCAGCTATCCAACATCACCCTTAAATATGACCATGTGCTTCTGGAACACCCTGTATAGGCAGTTCGTAATCACGAAGCATGTGTATGTTAATTGGACAAATCCCCAGCATGTGTTGTGAATAAATCAACACTAATTTGATACACGTGCTGCTTTTTGTATGACGTCAATACACACAGTGATGAACTAAAGGAATCCGGGAATTCATGTATCTGTTAAACATAGGGAATTTGTTGTTAAAGATTGATTCAATTAACTGTTTGTAGGCTAGGCAACCAGTCAGAACCTGTTCACTCTACTGAGTGGCCGTATTTTATTTAATATTCTAACGGCTCGGTATCGTTAACGAAGTATGTAGATAGGTACCAGTATCCGAATCATGGCTCGAGCGGTTGTATGGGGATCTTTTACAACAGCAAAACTCAACGTAGGCCAGCCAAGCTTTTCTTTTCGGCATAACCTAAACAAACCCCAAACATTACATTATACAGAGTGGTGATGACAATACGACAATAAATGAAAACCCGGACGATACTAGTTCATAAGAATCATTTTAAGATATCAAAAAATACCTAACATCTAAAATAAAAAAATAAAAATTTCAAACAAACTAAATGGCATAAAACTAGAAACAAAATAGAACACCATTTATAAATATTGGTTCACTAACCTGTCGTAAGAGCGGCAACAGCGCGCGGTCCTGTAGCGACTTGATCTTTTGGCTTTTAATTATGGATTAATTCTGGATAAGGATTAATGCTCAGTAAAATTACACTGAATCACAGATTATTAACCAAATAATCAGGCATCTCTCAACCGCGTGTTATTTATTAATCAAATTATTAATCACGATCTCACTGGGTATGATAGTCACTAAATTTTTCGTTTTTCAATATGGCCGCCATGAATTCGAATACACAAATTGCACCGTCGTAAAAGGTTATTTCTAACATCCGACAAGAGGTTCCCATTCGCAGCCATTTGTTTTAATTTATTAAAAGATAAGATTATTCTATCTTTTAAATCTTCAACAGTATCAACAGCTGTTGAGTACACTTCATTTTTGATATGACCCCACAAGAAAAAATCCAGTGGTGTAAGGTCGGGGGACCTGGCTGGCCAACGCGTTGGTCCATAGCGGCCAATCCACTGCTGTCCGAACATTTCAGACAAACGCTCTCTAGCAGGCACCACTGAATGAGCTGGTGCTCCGTCTAATTGATACCACATCTGTCTGTACGCATTTACCGAAAGCTCATCCATGTACTCGGAAACGGGTCCATTGAGGAGTTCTAAAAACTTTTCAGCATTTAAATTTCCATCAATAAAAACCGGACCGATAATGCTATTTCTATGAATGCCAGCCCAAACATTGACAGCAAATCTGTACTGGTGCGAAGTCTCCCGTCCTAGATGCGGATTCACGCGGCTCCAGTAACGAAGATTTTGTCTGTTCCATAAACCGTTCCTTGTGAATGTACTTTCATCAGTCCACATCACATTGTACAAGAAATCCGGATTCTCAAAATGTTTTGTTTCAATCCAGCGACAGAGGTTTTCCCTAACTGGTTTGTCTCTCGGTAACAATGCATGCAATTTCTTGTACTTATACGGCTTCCGTTTGTCGCGTTTTAAAACTTTTAGAATCGTTGTATGGTTAACACGAAAATGTCGACCTGCCCTTTGCAAACTACACGTTGGGTTGCGTTCAAAATAATTTAAAATTCGTTCCTCAAGGGGCACTCTTACTTATGTACTCCAGTGTTCGATAGATGGCAGGACAAGCGTTGGCTGTGGTTACTTTATATGTGGATCTGAATCGAGCAAGCCGGCACCAACTTTGCAATCAGTTTTACCTTCAAATCGTATTAGCAATCCAAACACCGGCCAAAATTTCGGTCCCAGTTTCCAATCACACAGTAGATTACTGCTCAAGTTTGTTCATGTACACAAGTGCACTTTGTGTTCTTTTACTGACTCTCATAGTTTCATGAGACGGCAATCCAACATGTCCGGGGAAAAATCAGGCACAAGACCCAATAGCTTTACACGTGTTTTCCGGGGGAATACCGTGTTTCGTCATACTGTCAATTTCAAACTCCAAACTGCAGAAATGAAAATACCTATGGTAAGCGCCAGATAAGCTTGCAATAAAACACATTGACCTGTCCCTAATATATCTTCGTAGGTACTCTAAAAATAAATTATTTACCGTTTTGCATTACTATAAAGTGTAAAGGATCTCGACAAATGACGAATCAGGATAGCTTTATGTCAATATAACGGTTTTTGAAATTAAGAACGTCAATAAATATAGGTGGGTCAGTGACCGTTATTGCAAAGTTATTTGGCGCCTACCATATTACTCATCCTGGGAATCGAGCCCAGGACCTGTGTTTTTACAACTGACAATGTGTATTTGATATTACTCTTAGGCTGTCTGCCTAGCCTTTTCCGAACAATATTAGGGTATGTTTCCAGTTAAACCGGATTCAGTTGCATACCAGTATTTTACGTGGAGCGACTACCTACCAGCCTCCACAACCCATTTACTGGGTAGGTAACACGGGCATTCTTGATATTGCTATTAGCATCACTGCAATATTTGTGATGAAAGCAATTTTATATAGTCAGTGATGCCAAGATGAGGCTGTCACAGGTATGTGGGGATTGGCAGAAGAAAAGAGAGGCCTATGCTCAGTAGTGGGTGAAGTCTGGCTGTGAATGATGAATGAGTGCATAGAACTGAGTTCGGATTCACCCGTCTTTTATTTGAACAGCTTTCTCAGTCACTTACCCCTGTTGTGCTTTCTTGTCGGAACATTCCATTTTAGAATTTAAAAAAGAGAACATAAAATACCAACACTCACATTAAAACTTTATTTATAAAAGGATATGTACAAATTTTACTTTATGAGCATAACTAATGGCAAATTCTTGAATAGCGTAGTTAACAAGTTATATAATATTTATTAGACAAGTTATATTTCCATGTACAAGAGAAACGCATATATATATTTTTACTTATAACAATATATAAATATTAAATGCTATGGTATTTTAATTTTATGTACAGTGACTAGAATAATTTTCGTAATTTAATTTTATGTTTCAATATTTTTTTGGCTGCATTCTTACACTAGGTTTTAAATTTAGGCCATTTTATACAATACTTAATATTTTTTACGAACACCTTTTAATATATAATCTTATAAAAAAATATACAAAGACGTTGCATAGTTAAATACCTATACGAAAATACGCAAGTAGAATAAATGCAATCAATACAGAGTGAATAAAGAAAACGTTTCAATACTATATACATACAAAAATATCAGAGCAACGAATTTTTGGTAAAATTAAATGATGAAACATGACCTTTTGTATGATAGCGCCATCTCTTGTTAGACTTCGGAACTAAGCGATGGTACGTTATTCCCTACGGTACGCTGTATGGATAAAGTGGCGCCCAACAAAGAACTCGTTGTGCCAACTGGGCGCCACTAAAATAATGAGCGCGGACAGACTGATATCAAGTATTTATCAGTAGGTTCCAAATCAAAATGAATGTGGTATAAGTCACGCAAAGTACATCCCCTCGGGAGCCTTAGTTTAATGATAAATGCTTCGTTCTGACCACTATTATATACATCGGCAAAGTTTACGTTCAAAATCTCGCAAAAGGCTGCAACGCCTAATCGTGAGATATGCAACAAATTGAAAATGTGCAACATTTGCTGATGGTTTCTGCTAAAAACAAAGACGAAAGGTATTTTTACTATTACTCGGATTGTACGTGGTTTGATTCAATAGCGTAGTCAGTAATTCCCTTTCCTATTTCATTCGCACAAGTAGTATGTAGTTGTGGAACTACAGTATAAGGTACAATGGGTTTGTATCCATGTGGATAAACCTCTTATTAACAAAGAAAAAAACTTTTATATTTCTACTATCAGAGTGTGATCGTTTAGTTTTTGATTGGTAACAATATGATCAACGTTTTAACTTAGAGAAGATAATAATATAATATCTCAATTCTTTTACTAAAAGGGAAAACACATTTAATTACTTACAAGAGTTTCTGGGTTAATCAGATCAGAATCCTTTGTGTACGTGGTTTTAATATATTGTACACTAGCTGCCGCCCGCTGCTACGCCCGCGTGAATGTCGAAAATTATCCCAAGGGAACATATTCCCGGGATAAAAAGTATTTTATGTGTTATTCCAGACTATAATCTACCTCTGCGCTAAATTTCATTAAGATTCATTCAGCCGTTCTGACGTGATTGAGTAACAAACATCCATACAATATTAGTAAGGATTTAGCATGCAATTAAGGTACTAATAGGCATAAAGTATCTTTTCCTTCGTATGTCTACCACTCTCGCTAACATCGCGTAACTTAACTAAGTTAGCAATGTAGTGATGGATGGAAGGATGAAAGGATGAAAGGTATGGGTATGGTATATCTATCTAATTAGTTCGGTGTAGTACCTTCATGTCGTAAGTAAGTGAACAATAGTTAACACGGCGTGTTTGAAATGGCATTATGAACTCGAAATTGTTAGAGTACAGATGGAATTGAATGAGTCCACCAGTTGAAAACCAATAATACATATCATGTGTGCTGCGTTGATACTCTTATTTATTTGAGCACGAACAAGCATTGAATTTTCGTGCCAATTGCCTAGTCTTTAGGATTTAGACGACAGCTTAGTTCAAGTAGGTTTTAGTATGTTAGAGACGGTCGGAAGCAATCCGATATTAGGAAAGTTGTCACGTATTTGATAGGGTGAAAGAAGGTCTCATAATAATAGTATTGTTCTTTCTAGCTACTAAATTAATCAACACATTTGATTTGATTTGGTTGGCACAAGGTGTGCATGATGAATTTATATTTTGTATATGTTCACCGATTTTATTTAGTACCTTTGGAGTTAAATCAACATACTAGGCACAATTTAACATACACATGAGCCTTATAAAGCTTTACACCCCAGCACAAATATTTACTTACAAAAACTTAAAAAAGCTCTTAGAATATACAAAAGATTTTTCAAAATTTGAATGACATTGTTAAGAGTTTTTAGAATTTGTGCTCGGACTTTGAAGTCAGAGTTCGTGTTGGACTTCTCTTTCTAATAGCTGACAATTGAAGTTTTATAACTTCATCGCTGATGAAGATAAAAAAAAATACATGCTAATTCCATATTGCCTGTGGTAATTGTTTTGAAAAAACAAGTCGGAATCGATCTGATTTAACCGTGCAAAAATCCTTGCATAGCGTTACCCACAGGCATGGAGAATGAACTGAGTAGTATCCTTATCATAGTGACCATTCTGTAGAGA
>NDFZ01002622.1:0-19424 GCA_002192655.3 Mamestra configurata
GTAATATTAAAAAAAAAGTAATACTCGTATTTATTGTTTGCAACGCCATTCTCTCTCGGGATATAATGAGATTCAATACTAAGAAGTTATATCAGCTTTAATAGTTTTATGTCTTGGCTTGTTTAATTAAATAAATAACCTAAATACACGTATGCAACTCTGAACAAAATTTCATCAAATAACTTTTACAAACACATATTAAAACTTTCACATTTAGAATGATAGTTTAATTACATGCAAATAGTTTTGATCCCTTGTGGAAACTGTTCCACTCAATGGTAAATATTTGGCACTGGGACCCCGCGTAGTCGACGCAACCGAACCGCATCATAAATAAGTGTAAACGGGGCTTAGTTCTGTGTGAATAACGTTTAGTTATAACCTGACATGTTGGGAGTGAGCAAGAAATTGTGTGGAACGAATGAAATTAATGATAAGTCGAAGAAGTAGTTGAAGTTCTCTTAAGAAGTTTGAAAAGCTTTAGTCAGAATAAATTGCCGACCGTGGAAGAAATTCCATTGAGCTGAAAACTTTTACATAAATTAGTTGCCATAACTACGGTAAATTCGATTATGAATTGTATGCAATTTTTTTTTAAGGATGGGACATCATCAAATGACTTCTTCCGCTCTGGGTGGAGCGGAAGGGCGTGTCAGACTCTTACTGACTAAAACCCATCCGTGTTCCTTCTAAAGCCCTTTGCGTTCCAGGGCCGCGGTGACTCTTTCGAACAAATTCCGCAACCTTGGTTGAATTGTATATTGCATATTTACTTCCATGACTAATTGCATTCCATTTTTTGATAATAATTCTGAAACGATGCTGAAGCTTTTCCTTCCAGCAGGATACTAATCTCAATTACCTTTCAGCAACCCACAGGAAAAAGATAAGCCCAACCATTCTACTCCGGAAACCATGCAAAAAATAATAACCACGCAATGTTTTCATGATAAGTAAACCTTTTGGCGGGCTCTCTTATAAATAAAAATACGGTCGACAATTTTTATCATGATGTTTTGTCCTCAGCTTTCAGATTTCAGTCGCTGAAACGTTTCAGTAATTGGATTATGATGACCAGTTACTGGTTGACGGCAATCTGAACCAATGAAACTTTGTTCACTCTCTGGGAATCTCAGTCTTTTAACAGCATTTAGTATAAGAAGCTCATTTACACGTTCAGTAGATAACTTTGTGAGACTTACATCACTACAATTGCCTAAACAACTAAATTGGGACTGGTGCCCCACAAGTGTTAATCTAATTTTGTGATTTACATCGTATTAACAGCAAATTTAGTAGCCCATAAGCCAAGTGGCAGTTCACACCGATTGAGTGGCAACATTTTAGGACTTAAAAACTCCCAAAGGAGTCATGTAAACGAGGTTTAATGCTGTGAACACGTAAATAAGTATTTAGAACTGACCAAAGCAGCTTTATAATGTTTAACAAGCCCATCAATTATGTAATCAAACAAATTAACTCTTGTTACGTAAATCAGTTATTTTGACAAGATTTTTTGTTTCGAACTTAGTTCGTAAAGTTAGTCAAGTTGGTTTTGCAACGATTAGTCGGTTTCACTTATATAAATCCTAATATTTGGTTCAGATAAAAACCCTTTATCGTAGCAAAGAATAATGTGAAAGATAAAAAGACTAAGCGGAAAATATCTTCCAGCTTAAAATAATGTCTTAATTTAACTTGGCTCAAGAAAGAGCAAAGCTTCCAAAACTTGTGGGAAATTTTCAGTTCTGCAAAAGCATATACTAAGTAAATACTGTGTATAATGAAATTGACCGCTTGCGGCATAGTTCTGCAATCGAAATGACTTCGATATCGTCTAAGACAGTCCTCACTCCAGAGTTTGACAAGTTGTTTGCAGACAAAGGCCTAAGCTAAGTTGGTTAAGCACAGCTTGCATCAAACACGTTTTAGACGTCTTTAATCGAGTTCAAAACAAACGAGCAGGTTATGCGGGCATTCGGTGATTTTGAGGATTCTGTACCCGAAGGATAATATATAACGGAATCTTATTACTATTTTTTCGCTGTCCATGCGTGCGCGTGTCCGTCAGCGGATGTATCTCATGTACCGTAATACATGTTAAAAAAACAGTTAAATGTGTATTTTCACGTGTGTTGTTTCTAAAACAAAAAATAATAAAAATTAGATTACAACGAATAAATTGAACGTGGCCCCCCAGTATAATACGATGCTTACGCCATTTTTTAGTTTCACTAGGCAACACATATTGAATGCATAAAAAAGGCACTGTTGAAAACCGAACAATACAATGTAATTTAGGCATACACTTAAATGTTCCTTGTTTTCGTAAAAACGGGCTTCAGTATTTTGCCTAAATACAGTCTTGACTCTGGTCTGTGCAAAGCTTAAGTAATATATTTCCCGTCGCCGCCAACGAATGCCTGCTTTGATTAATATCAAGTCATAAACAAGCCGTTTCTGTCTAGTGAGATCCAAGTGGGGCCCCTGAGATAAAATGTGTTCTCTACGCAATTAAAACACCTGACAGCAGATGGGGCCCCGAAACGTACGTACGGCAAATTGCTCGCTCACATACATTCCTCTTTGTAACGAATGTGGTACGGCATTATGAATGGATGCAATCGGGATTGAGGATGGTAAGTGGAAACGACATAATTTCAATTATTCGAGAGAAGCTCGTGGTTAAATAATAACAGCCACACGAGTCACATTAAGTTAAGCAACGCATGCCGAGGTCGGCCTGTGGATGGGATCATCCATTACACACCGAGACTCCTTCGTGTCTTGGAAAACACGTTACGTCGTTGGTCCCGGCTGACTTTTATAGATCTTTGACAGACGTTAAGNTTTAAAATAATGTCTTAATTTAACTTGGCTCAAGAAAGAGCAAAGCTTCCAAAACTTGTGGGAAATTTTCAGTTCTGCAAAAGCATATACTAAGTAAATACTGTGTATAATGAAATTGACCGCTTGGGGCATAGTTCTGCAATCGAAATGACTTCGATATCGTCTAAGACAGTCCTCACTCCAGAGTTTGACAAGTTGTTTGCAGACAAAGGCCTAAGCTAAGTTGGTTAAGCACAGCTTGCATCAAACACGTTTTAGACGTCTTTAATCGAGTTCAAAACAAACGAGCAGGTTATGCGGGCATTCGGTGATTTTGAGGATTCTGTACCCGAAGGATAATATATAACGGAATCTTATTACTATTTTTTCGCTGTCCATGCGTGCGCGTGTCCGTCAGCGGATGTATCTCATGTACCGTAATACATGTTAAAAAAACAGTTAAATGTGTATTTTCACGTGTGTTGTTTCTAAAACAAAAAATAATAAAAATTAGATTACAACGAATAAATTGAACGTGGCCCCCCAGTATAATACGATGCTTACGCCATTTTTTAGTTTCACTAGGCAACACATATTGAATGCATAAAAAAGGCACTGTTGAAAACCGAACAATACAATGTAATTTAGGCATACACTTAAATGTTCCTTGTTTTCGTAAAAACGGGCTTCAGTATTTTGCCTAAATACAGTCTTGACTCTGGTCTGTGCAAAGCTTAAGTAATATATTTCCCGTCGCCGCCAACGAATGCCTGCTTTGATTAATATCAAGTCATAAACAAGCCGTTTCTGTCTAGTGAGATCCAAGTGGGGCCCCTGAGATAAAATGTGTTCTCTACGCAATTGAAACACCTGACAGCAGATGGGGCCCCGAAACGTACGTACGGCAAATTGCTCGCTCACATACATTCCTCTTTGTAACGAATGTGGTACGGCATTATGAATGGATGCAATCGGAATTGAGGATGGTAAGTGGAAACGACATAATTTCAATTATTCGAGAGAAGCTCGTGGTTAAATAATAACAGCCACACGAGTCACATTAAGTTAAGCAACGCATGCCGAGGTCGGCCTGTGGATGGGATCATCCATTACACACCGAGACTCCTTCGTGTCTTGGAAAACACGTTACGTCGTTGGTCCCGGCTGACTTTTATAGATCTTTGACAGACGTTAAGGATTGGTATAAGCCAGAAAATCTGACGCCAGTCTTAGGGGTACTGTATAACCTACCCAGTTACTGGGTTGTGGAGGTCAGAAACGCAGTCACTCTGTGTAAAATACTGGTATTCAGCTGCATCCAGTGTTACTGGAAGCTACTCCAATTTACTTGGCAAAAGGCTGTGTAGACTGATTGAGAATCGTTGTCTTGGAAGACGATATTTAAAAAAGGACTTTGTAGAACAATATTCTTTTTATTTTGATAATAAGGTTTACCATATTTTTTACCCGTGGGTATTACTAGTATTTTTATATAAACTTTCCTTTAATATATTCAATGCTGATTGCATAAAGACCTTCTGTAGCATTGCAGCAAAAGTGCATTTTATTTTTTGAATACCGCAGCATCGTATTTTGTGGGAAGGTTCTGAGCCTTGTGCATCTGACGTAAACGCATAAATGCTGGGTCATGACTACATTCATTTTATTAAATGTACATTCAAAGTATTTAAAGTCAGCAACGTATGCACTATTATCTCTGTTATTAAACCTGCAAGTTTTTATAGCAACGTTTTAAAACGCGTGTTTTAATTAACGCAGCTGTTTTTCTTAAAATTATGATATATTCTATTTTAATATACCCACAACATACTGTTGAAAGTTCTCATAAGTTGGCATTAAAACTTATTTCACAAATGAAAACCGATTTCAATCAGCTGTTCGCTTTTCCGCAAAACTTTTCACTTTGTTTCAAATTTCCCCATCACACGTGTGAAAATGTGTAAGCCAAATTCTTAAGTACCTTTTGTTTCAGAAGGGTGCCAAATTTTCTCCGTCTGTTTCCATAAGCACTAACGAAGTCAGCAAACAGGAAACAAACTTACCTGAAAAGAAAAGAAACGGATTGAGTAAAGCTAAAGAACAGTTAGACGTAACGCGAAGGGTACGCTTTCGAAATTGTAAACACAATCAAAAGGGAAACTATGGAGGGTCTTGGGTCAGTTTTTCAATACATTGCTGGAGTGTATTTACAAGATAATGAAGGAGGAAACACGTTGATAACAAGAGGCATGTAAAAAGTATTAAAAGTTGGTGAATTTGCCGTCGCGGAGCATTTGTTCGGGCCGCAGGGTGCGCCGTATCGACCCGGCGATGACGTAACGTCCGGGACCGAAGCTGCTGGTACGCCCCACACAAACTTTAACAGACCCCTTATTTAGAAAACAAAACTTGTCACGATCTACCATTCGTCTTTCGGAAAAACGACCGGCCGTTAAATTAGTGACTTTTACTCGGAGTTGTTCGTGAATTTTGAGTGTATCATAAAAAGTGGGGTAATGGTAGTAAGTACACAAATCTATATGAAATGGTTTCGTCTAAATGTTTTTTATGAACGCTGCAGCAGTTACTTTGTTATCATTCGAATTTCTAGAGTTTTTGTTGAAAGAGCAAACTTATTTAGATCAAAGACGCGCGTACGNTATGAACGCTGTAGCAGTTACTTTGTAATCATTCGAATTTCTAGAGTTTTTGTTGAAAGAGCAAACTTATTTAGATCAAAGACGCGCGTACGCACATCGTACGCACGACGTGTTCCGTGAAATCAGGCTCGTATCAGTTTCTTAATTTCATAAAATGTGTAGGTGCCATCCTAACTATTTCAACTATGAGTACGCTTTCACGCCTAAATCGCTGAATTTTGATGAGTTTTGGTAAAGAGATTGACCGGCTATCGGCTACTTTTTTTTTGCAAAAATCCATATTTACGCGAGCAAAGCCGCAAGTGGGCAAAAGCCAGTTTCATATAAAAATCTAGCTGATACGATAGTATGAAAATAAAAACTAGTTCGGTAACAAAGTATTATTGGCGTTTTTCGTTTTTAACGAACGAACATAACATTAACACGAACACAATATCGAAAAAAAAACAGTAAAAGAACAACCTACCCCTATATTTCATGTAGGTACAACTAGAAATGACAATTGTAACATGTGGCCATGTTGCGAGGATGATTCAAACCTGCCTGCAGGCGATATTGGCCGTCCTCTACAGAGCCACAGTGTACTCAATTTTATCAAACAATTTTGATTTTATGGTCAAAGCGCGCTGTGTAGTCCACGTCAATGCCGCCTAAGGCCTTGTTTTTATTGCTTCCTATTACTATTTCATAGATAGTGTTTTAAATTGCTTAGAAAGTGTAAATTAATGCCATTTTTATTGACATACTGAGATGGAAGGTTTAGTTTAGTTTATATTTTCAAATTATTTTTGTTATCTCGTGACATGTCGCTTCTGTCAGGCATTTTAAACCAATACCAACTTAGCTACACTTTGTTATTTAAATGTTTTTTAACATTGTCAATCAAATCCTTTGACAAACGATTTTGAACAGTCCATCTTTTAGTTTGTCTCAAACATGTATGAGTTTTCATTGCTACGCTAATTGCTTGTCTTCGCCTATCTACCTACTCATCTTTTAACAAATGTTAGAAAAACGTTTTAAACGTTTTGTTTTAACACAAAGCAATCATAGCGTGAATACGCGATCGTCGCGTTCGATAAATCCGAACAAATGATCGCGTCGATGGCGTATTTGCGCGATGATCACTTTATAATAGGACGACGGCTTACTGTTAGAATCATAGAATGGTGTGAAGAAAGTCTTCATACGAAGGCGTCCCCGCAGTCCATATCCCACTTTCTTCAATTGCCGACTCCTCCCTACATTAGGTATTGCTAGCCGTCATAACAATCAAACGGATCAATAAAATGACAGTTGGATGGAGACAGTGCAATTTATCAGAAGTGGGTGGTGGACTTTATTGAAAGGGGCTAATACAAGTGTGCGGCGATAATAGAACTGCATAGTAAGGTGTTTACAGCTAGGATGAGGCCGTATTTCTATCTGAATGGCCTCAAAGATTAGCATTAGTATAAATTAACCAATAAAGTTCTCACTACCGGGACGCAGGCCTCCTCTCGGTAAAGGGAGTGGGCCCATGTCAAATGATTTTTTAATTCTAGGACACATAGATGTAAGTGCCTATAGACATGCCGGTTTTCACGATATTCTCCTTCATCGTTGATGTGATGAAATAATTAACACAAAATAAAATCTGTTTTCCGATACTATCCTCGTATGACTATCATGGCCTGAGCGTTCGTCCATAAGTGATGTTTGAACTCGTAGTTTGGCATTTTTCGTAGTGTGGTCTGAAGGTATAAAGAAACGACCATACAGCCCAACAGCG
This sequence comes from Mamestra configurata, assembly GCA_002192655.3. NCBI lineage: Eukaryota > Metazoa > Arthropoda > Insecta > Lepidoptera > Noctuidae > Mamestra > Mamestra configurata. The sequence continues at coordinate 7,261 of NDFZ01002622.1, forward strand.
ACCTTGCAGGGAAGTATGTTCGTTGCAAACGTAACGTACTATGCAGCTTCGGCAGAAAAAAAAGAGCAGGTTTAAAAAGTTTTTACTTATTTGATGCACCTTTTATAAATAAGAAAGACACGTTTCGTATGTATAAAATTTAGGAGCTATTTAATGAAAAAACTAAATAGAAAAAATAAAAATCTTTATTGTCATCCTTTAATTTTTGACCAAGAATGGCCAGTGTTCCATTTTTAATACAGGCAATTCTATAAAAGGTTTTAAACTTTTATGGAAATAATAATATTCAAACCTCTTTTCAACTACACCATAGAATACGCCGGTCATATAATCTAACGCAAACTAAAGCTGATAAGGTCGGAAAATTAAGGAAAATTTGATTCTGATTCTCAGGCCTAAGCGGTAAAGCCTCGAACAAAAGCTAATACTTATTATGTGATGTTCGTAAACAACGCCGCTCGTTTCAATTTCCCGAAGTTTTATTGTTTTTCATTTGCATTTTACGATTTTCTTGAAGAAGAAACTAAAGGGGAGAGACCGTCAGGTTTTCTTAAGAGTACCTACCGGTACCGACATTACTAAAAGGCAATATAAAATGTAACGCCTGAATATTATGCTCGCTTGTTACCGATGTATTTATTTCAATCTGCCTAGAACGGAATACCCCTTGGCAAGACTGGAGTCAGATTGTCTGACTTCTTACTACCGCAACCACTGTCAAAGATTTACCGAAGCACGGAGGAGTCTCGGTATGTAATGGTCGATTACCCATCCGCGGAACAACCTCGGCAAGTATTGCTTAACCTTGAAGATCAACGTATTCGACTGTTATTACTTAGCTATGAGCTCTTACCAATGTCACTAGGGAAATAAGTAAATATTTAGAGACGTTAGTAGGCGGGCATTGTGTATTGACCGAAATTGTGACGTAACACTCTCTGTGCTGAACAATCTTAACTTTTCTTTATGCAAGCTTACACGCATGGCTTGCTTTTAATACAAGTTTGAAATTCTACGTTTCTATAAATATGTGACCTTTATTTACTTTGACTAAGTATGTTTTATTTGTGAAGTAATTTATTATAATTAAAAAAATAAAAACTATTATGGTTTCAGCTGTTTATTCCCGTGAATTAATTTATTTTGTTGATATATTACACAATACAATTAACTATTTAGCATAACAGGGAAGTTGTTGCCTTAAACCAGCGAACTTTGCAGGTAAGTAAAGTACATCGCGAAGAAGCAACAGGAAAGAGAAGCTACAGGTAGAATAATAGCAAAGACCTTGACATTCGACTAAAAATACCATCAAGTCATGAGGAAGTAGCGAAGATATGCTACGAAATTATATCAGTGGTTTTCTCTTCGGAACCTCAAAGGCAACACAAAGAAGCGGCGCGGCGTTCCTTTACAACATTATGATAAAAGGCTGCCGACGCAACCAGCCTGCAGTATCACTCACACGAAATCATCTGTAAAGCTTGTGTCACACAAAAAGCGGAGCGAGCATCTCAAATGTCTATTACATTTGAGATGTTCATTTATTTTTTCGTCTCTAAAATTGTGATGTTCTTTTTTTTCTCTGAATAACCTACGTCATAATAAATGTGGATGGTGGGCGGGTTAAAGTAAAATTATAATGAGATGGTTGGAGCAATGTTCGACGAACCCACGCATACATGGGTGACGAAAGATACAAAAGTCGTGAAAGCGAATAATCTGCGGTTGTTGAGAAGATTTTTTTTTTTTAAATTCTCGCATTGTTAAAAGTGGTACGATATAAATAAAAATAGGTACACCAGAAATATGTAGTTAGTACCTACGTTGTACGTGTTACATGTTGTATTTTATTTTTATGATTTTATTCTAACCGGAAAAAGTAATTAAGCTCTTAAAATACAGGTATTCTAAGCTAGCCAAGACAAGGTTTTTTTGTACCCCAATGTTGTGCCTATGAACATTTCATCATCAGCCTAGCCCTCTCCTAACCTAACTATATTGGGTCGGCTCCCAGTCAAACTGGATTCAGCTGAATACCAGTATTTTACGTGGAGCGGCTGCCTACGAGACCAATAAACATTCATTTGTATTTTATTTCTTCGCCACAAAGTTATGTAACATTGTCATAAGGTTGACAAGTTTTATCAAGTTTCATATAAAATTCTGATTTCACTGCACAACCGCTCCTGGTTTCACCCGCCTTCGATCGGACACCTGCTTAATTTCGATTCATATAGCTCCTCATGATAGCATCACACGAGAAAATATTATATTTCCTCTTTATTAGCATAATGAAAAATCTCGAACATTGTGTGCAAATGAAATCTGGCCGGGTCGGGTTTCTTATTATGGGAGAAGAAGTAATACATAAATCTAATATGATTGCTTCATTGCCTCAGAAGAATTGAGGACTCCCTAAGAATTGAGGAGATTTCTGTAATATAAAAATATTTTGAGATTTCAAAATAAGATAATTGGAAAAGTTTTAATAAATTCCATCAATCATTTCGCAAAACAACTGCTTGATATTATTTACTGCTTAAGAACTAGATAAGTATTTTTTTAAATAGTTTAGGCGGGCTAAACTATTTAAAAAAATACTTATCTAGTTCTTATCTCAGTTTTAAAAAAAATATAAACTACTAAAAATTTCAAAAATACACACACAGACTTACATTTCCTCCTGAAAAGTCGACAAGCGACTACTTTCGTGTCAATAAACGCTTAAGGTTTGCGGTACGCCTCTGTATCTCCAACCTGCGCTGCATTTTGAAATACGAATGAAATCTTCTCTCTAGTGTACGGTCTACAAAAGTCCTAGTTATTGCAGTCCTCACGTCGCGTGTCGCAGATATCGGTAGCGTCGGCAAAATTGGCCAAATCAAGAATTCTCACATTTTGTAAGTTATTTCCACTATATTTTCTGCAGGAAATCTTGTTGACGAGGAAAAATTACAACAATACTGACCACTACACAAATTAAATAAATATGTCGGACAGTATATTGCCTGGGATTTGAAATATGTACATTTAAGTTTAGAAAGTGGCGCGTTAACATTTTTATTCTACGAAGTTTCCAGGCGTAACATTTCTTTAGATTATGAAATACTTATTTTTGACATTGCTGCTTTAAGTCACACGCACTCGAATCATTATGTCTGAACCGTAATAACACGGTAATAATACCAAACGTGTGGTAAATTGGTAATAGAGGTTAGGGTCTAACATTCGTTTAAGTTGTGCCGAAAATTTTTCGCACCTGTCATTGTAATATGTATTAAATAGCATAATTAATGCTGGTAGTGTAAGTAATGATGAACGATATTTATTTTGTAAGTAGGCTTAACATAACACTTTTACACGTCAATCTTTTATGGTCATTTTTAAACTAGATGAGGCCGGTGTTTCCTAGCTGTAACCCAGAGAAGAAACGCCGAAACAAACACAGAGGTCAAAGTCTCTTTTAAAGTCCATACAATCATACTGGTCAAAGTATATGAGAACCATGTAGCTTAATGTCACACAGATTTGAGTGGACCTGTCCAGTCAGTGCAAGCCTTGGTCAGTAATCGAATAGTTCAACTTCGAATCAATAAGGAGCTCAACGAACCGACGAACAATGCCAATGAAAGGACATTTGGGTAGGCCACAAAAAAGTACTCAAACTGTCAGACATCGTTAAAATAATACTTGAAGAGACAAATGAAAAAAAAAAAAGAAAATGCAATACTTTTCTATGTAAGTAAGTACTTTTTGTGCAGCCCTTGTTTCCCAAATAATGCTGAGTTTATGCACTTTCAAGCAACCAGCGGGTTGCCAACGGTATAAATCAGCTCTAATCCAGAGAGTAAAATGGTGAGAAAAAATTGGACAAAGAAGGATAAACAACGAGAAGAATTTGAAGTGCCAGGATTTTAAAATTGCATTTTTTTGTATTTTATGGTGAAGGCAACAGAGAGATAAAAAAAGCAAAGTCGCCCATGCGATGAAAAGACCAAATTCAATCTGCTATGGTCCTGTGCAAGAGTGCATCAAGATGTCTATCTGCCCGCAAGGACAAAGTGACGATTGATCGTGAGGCGAATCTGCTCTTACCAGAATCCGCATCACGACCAATTCATTCCCTACTAGCTTTTGACCGCGACTTCGTCCGCGTGTAATGTTTATTTATTTTTTATGAAGTGCCTTAATACTTTAATTTATCTTCAATTTACTAATGACGGGCTCCCATATAAACTTTCCCCCAATTTCAACCCCTTCAAGCCCTTTTCATGTCCTTTCCCGGGACTCAAACTATCTCTATACCAAATTTCATCTAAGTCGGTTCAGCGGTTTAAGCGTGAAGAGGTAACAGACAGACAGACATACACACTTTCGAATTTATAATATTAAGTATGGATTTAGATACAATATCTGTCTAGCTACTCTATTACAACTACTACCTACATGAACCAATTTCTTGTGAATTGTTCCCTTTGTGCCCTAGTCTCACCCCAATATCTGGGAAAGCGTCATACCTTTTCCAAGGCCTGTCTGATTGTACATCAAGGAGGATAAATGACAGCTTTGAACCAATCTCCAGATTGGTACAAAGCTGTCATTTATCCATACCTGGTTGATCATTTACTGGATGGCTGAGTTCAGATTGCTATAGAATAAAAGAAAGATACCTATGAAGACTTTGAGAATAAATTACTATTGGTAATAGTTCAATTGTCTCGTAAATTGAAATATATCTTTCTAAATACAAAATGTAACACAATGAACGCAAAGCCTGAAAAGGAGTGATTGTACTCATTGTTATGAGACAAATTCCAAATGAAAAAAGAAATGGCTGTCCAAAAATTAACTGAACAACATACATTTTTTTTTTCTAAGATGTGATGATGTTCACACTCTGTCAAACTCTTGAAACCATTCTATCAGAAAATTAGACACACTATTTTCAAATAAACGTTTTATTGAAAAACAAATAAATACGCATGGTTTCTATTTAGCTGTATCTTTCTAGCATAATTGATTAAATACCGGTTTTCTACCTGTAGGTGACGAACGTGTTTTTAATGCTTCAAAAAAGAGTATTACAAAACAAAACACGATTGTGGCACAAAAAAAACAATGCTACGTCACTTTTAGGTAATGCTTATGAGGTAAATAATAACCCGCTGTTACTGGGTCGAGTTCCTTATTAATTTGTGTAAATAGCGTAAAATGTGACGTTCGTGTCATGTTCGTTTTTGCATTTTGTTAGACAGATTGGAAATAGCATTGTTCTTTAGCTGTTTATAACTGACATGCAACTATTAATGGCCAGTTTACCCAGTGCGAGCTAGCGTGTCAGTCTGCCGAGCAGCTGCAGTGTAGTAACTCGCATCGTGCGAGTTGGAAAGTGCTCGCATACGAGTTGAATACTTCAACATATTTTGTTTTCAGTCTCCTGCCCACCGATAGTACTTCGCACATGACAGCAGCCCGGACATCACTTGCATCGTTCGGACACGTTTGGCAGTAGCTCGCCAGTGTCAACCAGGCAGTTGCAAGCGGGATCTGTATTTTTGTGTGTTGTGACTTGCAAGAGACTGGACAGCTACTATCATCGAGTAGGCAGCAAAGGCGAGCTGAGTTACGGGCATACGAGTAGACAATCCGAGTAACTGTCTACTGTCTAGTCAGCAGCTCGCACTGTGTAAACTAGCCATACCAGTCGTGTACGGGGTTTTCTGGACAGTCAGCTTTGCTAAATAACATTGGTGATGGTGAATCTTTTCACCTGAACTTTAGTTAAACAAACATACCTAGTTCGTGCAGAAGTAAATCACCTTCCTAATTAATTATTTTCCATGTTGAAATGATATTCAGATAAAAACATTAGGTTATCCCAGAACCAGTCTCCGGTACTGTTGGACCACCATCAAAACAAAAAAACTTTTCACACGGCCAGTAGCTATTTAAACTATAGTTTAGTCGGATGTTAGGTTTAAACACAAATCCTTCAAAACTGCGTGGTAAAAAAAGTCGTAGAACACCATGTATTCGGTGACCGATATAAGTTGCGAGCATTTGTACGCATCGTTACAAACTAATGTTATTTCATGCATCCTGAACTGGGTTTATGACGTCACGCCTCACTGAACGCATATTGCTTCACTTTTCATAATACTGCTGGTCATAAATATGAGATTTTCCGAAGGCAACTTGGCGGTGTTAAATTATGGATCGTGGTTTAGTCTCGTACTTCTTTGTTGAACATTAATATTAGGAGGCCGCAATAGGCTTCAAGAATTGAATGAAAGCCTGTTAATAGTAATAATGACGCTAATGGAAACTACACACTTTGTTTTGTGTTTAGTGCGAGTGATCTGCTAAGTGTTTAGTAAATAAGACATTTTTTCTAAATAGTAGATTTTTTTATTGGATTTGTATCACTATGTTTCTGTGGTGCTAGCTCGCCTGCTAGCCATTAAAACACTGACTTTTTTTTCTAAAATTTTGGATCATTACTTGCTTATTTGAGATTTGCTGAACTGAACCTATTTGGCGCAGTCGTGGTGCACACAATATAATTGTTTTAGAATTAAGATATTTTTATTTGTACCTATATTGTGTGTATCTGTGTGTGCCAAATAAACTAGGTACTTTTCTTTCTTTTTTTCTTTCATATGTGTCTGTAAATATGATATCTACAAGAGAAATACTAGTATGGACCATGTTTGAAGATAAAGTGTTTATAAACATGAAACTAGCTACAAACTATTATAGTTTTGAGATACACAAAGATGTTNCTTTTCTTTCTTTTGTGTCTGTAAATATGATATCTACAAGAGAAATACTAGTATGGAACATGTTTGAAAATAAAGTGTTTATAAACATGAAACTAGCTACAAACTATTATAGTTTTGAGATACACAAAGATGTTGACTTGTCTTCTTAATAGTCAAAGATTTCCCTGAAACATTAACATAGCTATAGCCAAACAATTAGTTACGTTTGACTAAAATGAAACGACTGATGACAACTATTATCATTTGTTAATACAATTTTAGTCTTTGTTATGTTAAACAAAATAGCCGTGCAGACTACCTAATGTTATGCTTGTGTTTAAATAATACATGAATTTTAAGCTGTCATTTATAAATTGTATACGGATTTTACGTAGTTTCTACATGTTTTCCAAAGTTAAGTTCCATATCTTGGTTGGGTTTTGTTATCTTTTTTCTAATATTGATAAGAATCATGTAATTTAAATGTTGTTTTGTACATTAATTCAAGAGATGCAATGCTTAATTAAAGTACAGTAGGTAGATTACTGTAGTACTGAAAATAAAACAGAACACATGGTTAGCAAAAAAGATAACTATTGGGAACGCGGAAAAACCCTCTCAGTTTTTTCTTGTCACAAAACATTCGGCTTTAAATTGTCTAACGGGTTTTCACTGCGAATTTATTTGCCAACAATTCGGCGTACCCTTGAAAGTGAAATAATTGGCTGGCTTTCAGAGTCATCCTCGTTTCTCCTGCCACAACTAGGTCAAAGCTTATTCATTATTACTCCTTCAGCAACTGTGCTGTTCGAACCCCACCTTAATCAATTCTGGAGTTGATCCCCTATTTACTCAAGGTTTTAATTTAATCGTTGGATGAAGATAAAACTTTATTTATGTTTTGTAGCAACAATACGTAACAAAGTCGTGTAAGTAATTTAAAAATATGTCACAAAATAACATCTACTTGTTGTACGGTATGGTAGGCTTACTTACAGGTTATGGGCCCAGCACGCTTCCACTCTGTTTTTGAAATCGTTGGAAGTATTTTACCTTCATACGGTACGCTTATGGTTTTGTTTGTCTAGTTTCAAAAGAGATGGAAGCACAGGTAACGTTTATGCAACTAAGTTTTCTCCGCTGCGCACTGTTCTTCATATCTGCAACCGACTTCAAAGACCATTTGAATTCAAGACGGAGTTTTGCTTTCTTTAAAAATAATACCTAATTTTTTGTTATTTATTATTAGCTTAAAAGATAAAACATCTACATATGCTCGTAAATCATGGAGGGTATATAACTCCTATTTTTTCCATTGTAATTTGAGTCTGTCCTATAAGGTCTGATTTCAAACAAGTGTTCAGTTGAACATCTATTCATGAAGGAAGCAGCTTTGAAATAAAACAACCCTATCATTACACCACAGCAACCTACAGTCTTCATCAATTTCCAAATCCGAGCATTGAAACCCGTAGTAGCAGCACAATGGCTGAAAATAAACACAAACAGTTCCTTATTCTCGTATCATAGTAATCAGTGTGAAGAGGCGGTCATGTGGAACGGAACGTACTCCTATACTGGTACAAGTACAAACATTTGGATTCGGAATGAATACGCTACGGCTACGCTCCGGGGACTCCTCGGCTCAATTCTATTACCATAGGTTTCCGAAAAGCACATTATTGTAAGTGAATTCGGCCATTTTTAATTCATGTTTTACTGCGAAATGCAGTGGTAGGTCTGCTGCCTCGTCTAAATAATTGAAGAATGGTTGATTAGGGTAATGGATGTGGCTTTTATAGCAGGTTGCAAATTCAAGTCTTTGGTGTGGTGTTACGTTGTAGCCCCGTTTAAACTGTCACTGACATCTTACTACTATCATAAATGCGAAAGTTTGGATCGACGAATGTTTGTTCCTCAATCACGCCAGAACGACTGAATAGATCTGGATGAAATTCGGCGCAGATATAGATTAGAGTTTGGAATAGCACATATGCTTACATTTTTTCCGGAAGCATGTTCATCATCTGCCTAGCCTTTTCCCAATTATATTGGGGTCGGCTTCCAGTCAAACCGGATTCAGCTGAATACCAGTATTTTTCCCGGAAGCATGTTCCAAGGTATAAATTGGTACTACTAATGGTGTAACACATCACAATCTTATAGGTAGTGTAGCTATTCTGCGCGCATTAGGTACAAATACTCATTAGATAGTTCCAGTAGAGTTCTAAATCCGTCTAGCGTTTCAGCCTAATTAGGTAATGTATCTTTTAGAGTTCCCGTAAATATTTCAAGCTTGTTACTCATTTATGTTCAGGGCTTCAAAAGATTAATTTAAAGTTTCAGAATTTCACTACAGTGCCTAATTGGGCAGACGTGTTTCAAGAATTTGTGCCAAAATGAGTCATTTGTCACGAAGTACCCAGCTGAAACTACGAAAATGAACGTAAGTATTACCTACTAGTAAGCTACCAAGGGAATTACAAGACAAAGAGATCAGAAAACTTGGCATTTTTTTTTAAATCAGACAGTGCCTTAACTACGCCTGAAGATTATTTATTAAAAAAAAACATCACAAAAAAAATAATTGAGAAAACATCTCACTACTTATAAATGTTTAGTGCTAAATAAGCCGCACAGTGTTCTTGACACTAGACTCAATAAAAAAAAATGTAAAATCCATCCACTTTAGACGAAGACAAATGACTAACATAAACAGTATAAATAGGTTTTCAAATTCAGCACACACTTGGTTCGTTTTAAATTTCAGATCATTTACAAGCCATTGTGTGAGACCCCTGCCGCGTCGCCAAATATTTAAATGTATTCATGAGTTCAATGTTTTCTATTCACGTTTTAAATTTGGTCATCTTGCTGGTTGTTTATGTATTCAGAGACTATATAACGACTTCTAACAAAACATTTTGTAAGCCATATGAACCAAGCAAGGCGGGTCAAATACGCTCTTATAACAATATTATCATAAAAATATTATAGAATACTAGTTGTCCCGACAGACGTTGTCCTGTCCAAACGTTTGCTTTGTGTATGACGATAAATTATAGAAATCGATTGCCTCCTACCGTCCAATTGTGAATTTAAACCATTCTCGAATCCCCTTGAACACACACAAAAATTTCATCAACATCGGTCTAGCCGTTTAGGAGGAGTTCAGTGACATAAACACGTACACAAGAAAATATATTAGAATTTTAATAAGATTTAAATATATAGTAAGTAGGTGTATTACATATTTAAATATTCTATAACATTTTATTTTATATTTTTTACTTACGTACCCATACCTAGATAACAATTTTGCTGATAAATATATTTTTGGTAAATATATTTTTCCACCCTAACAGAACCTACGAAGAATTTCCATACCGTTGGTGGAACTAAAAAACTTGGCATGAAGTTTATGATTTATTACAAACAAGTCAAACTTTTGCCTAGATACGTCCAAATAAAATAGCGTTGCAAAAACATTGGAAACTTTCACCAGAAAATTCAAGCGATCACTTCAAAATACTCAAACAACATCGAATCCCACCAGTAACTTACAACCAACATTTGCTACCAAGCCATTCCGTCCAATATTTGGCCAGCAAACAATATGTGGAACACAAACTGAGATTTAAATATAACCAGATGTTCCTTCGGTTTTACGAAGATCTGAATAACATGGCTATCCTAAAAAGTGCAAGTAACGAGAGCAATTTGGTGCGCGGCGGCGTCGTGGCACGAGTGGAGGAGAAACCCTCGCGTGCGGCTCACGATTTAATTGCTTTGGCGCTGTTCCATCGCACGCAGACCTAGAACTTTGCTGGAGGGTGCAGACTTAAGTCCTTGAGATACTTAGTAGTAATGAGGCAATTTACGCGTTGGAGACATTTTTAGGGACGTTTTGATATATTGTATTAACAGGCCATTGCCGTTTTAATATCAAGATTATAATCATCCCTTGCCATCCTACCTTTGTCCACTGTTAGTTCCGGTAAGTGCAAAACGTTTTCTTCTTATTTCTCGTTTTGTCACCCGTTATGCTACCACTGACTTACGTTTCTTTCATATAATTCTTGCATTATTCATCCATCTTTTTTCTGGCCTCTCTCTCCCGATTAACACATCTATTTCGTTCGTTGTTGTTGTTGTTTTGTTGCTGTTTGATTCGTTTGTTGTGTTTCGTTCGTTGTTCTAACTTAAAGTGTGCATAGATCCATGTTTCATAAATAACCAGTAAAGATTCCTTTCAGCAAACTAAGCAATAAAGCCATTGAGATAAAAGATTATCCAAACATGATTTACAAAGAAAATTAATGTTTATTCCGAACTATTAGTCCAATAGTTATCTACTTCATTTGTTTGCATTAGTATTTGGCATATTTATTAGGAACGCGATAAAATTTATTTCCCCTAGAGTGAGTGATTCATACAGCGAGTTGAATGATCTTGTATCGGAACTGGTAAATGTAAACTGTTGTATATAACGAGTAAACCACGATATTTTTATTTACGTTTTTTTACGATACAGTTTTCGTTACTTTCTTTCTTGAAATAAATTGTTGAATATTTGTCCTTATCGTACAAATTAATGTTATCACAGTTTTCCGCAGTCTTAAGTTACTTGCATTTTTTCGCTTAAATGTTTGTTAACATAGTAAAATGAAGCAGTATCTCATCCGGTATCTCTAATTCCGATAAATTTTTGTCCAGGGTTATATAGGACGCGTTCAAAGATACGTGATTTAACTTATAGAAGACTTTTCATTGCTGTTCACAGTGTGACATCTCTTTTAAAAGATTCTTCTAAACTTGATACTCAAAGTTTCGTTTCTAATGCCGTGAGGGGTCAGTGAGTTCTGTCGTTCAGTTCAATCGAATTTTCAGTACCTGCCCGTAGAAAAGTTTACTGAAAGACTATGTGCCTTTTTAAAATTAGGTTTCTATCAACGTCTTTAAAGTTTTTAAGTGCTACATTTATTAAGTTAAGAATCCGTATAGTTTAGCAAAAATACTCCGTTTTCATTATTTTTCGTCGAGGCAAGCCCGCTGAAATTCAAGTACCAGTTCTAACTAAATCAGGAGTTCACAACCTTCCGAACAGATTTATAGTAAGTGTAAGTGCAAAGCTGGGTGGTCGGCTAAAAATAGGCGGAGTTATAACTCCACTCGAAAGTATCGTAAGTGCCTGAGCGATTTTATGAGCATTAGAAAACGTGGCAATGCAAGCCACTTGAAACTTTAGTGTGAACAAGAAACTTCTTACTCAGAATATTGCATAAAACGCTGCGTATTAAAATAAGTGGATCTAAAGAAAGAGTACAAAGTAGTTAGTAGAATTGTTGGATATGAAGTGAACGTTATATTCCAGGAGCTCTGAGAAACAAGTAAATAAAA
>NDFZ01002623.1:0-19425 GCA_002192655.3 Mamestra configurata
CATTATGTATGGGCTGGCCTACCCTTACTGTAGCCTACTGCACGCCCATGCTGCTGGGTCACACACAGGCCTTCTCTCAGTGAGAGGGAGGAGATAGTTATTTACCACGCGTGCCCAGAGCAATACTCAGTAGTTATTATATAATATATGTGAGTAACTGTTTTTTTCACCCTCGTGTCTTTGGATTTGGGTAAAACTTGGCACACATTTAGATCATGTCTTGGTTTAGAATAAGAATTGATATGATCAAATCGGTTTTGCGATCATTGATTTTGATCACAGATTGCAATAGATTGTCTGTGTAATGCGTGATATTTTCCGATAAGCTTACTTACGCGATCGATGTTGATGAAAGCATCGATGCGACGTCGATCGTCGTCGTGGATAATAACCTAATAATCTGTTTAGGTATATATCTATCGGTATTTATCGGGGATCTAGATCTATTAATAATATTCTAATTCTAGACGTTTATATCTGGCCAGCTACGAAATTCAACAATAAAATAGAATAATGTTTGTGGTATACACAAATAAATATATGGCTCAGCTAAGTGATGGCGCTTTCATAATCCTGCCACCGCAGTGGCAGCTGGACGTGCCAACATTGAGTATGAGAATTTGGTTGTTTAAATTAAAACGCTAACCCCCAAACTAGTGATCATAGTGAACACTACAATATTTATTTGCTTAAGGGCTTCAGCTGAATCATATTTTAAGTGCAGCGACTGTCTATATATAAGACCTCCACAACCCATAAACTAGGTTATACGGTACTTCTTGGCAAGACTGGAGTCAGATTTTATGGCTTCTGACAATCCGTAACGACTGTCAAAGATCTACAAATGATAGCCGGGACCAACGGCTTAACGTGCTTTCCGAGACACGGAGGAATCTTGATATGTTAAGATGGTCACCCATCTACAGACCGACCTCGGCAAGCGTTGCTTAACCTTGAAGATCGACCCGTGCAGCTATTATTATTTAGCCACGAGCCCTCGGATAAAAGTTATCTGACTTTTGAAAAAATCAGCCGTAAAACTTGGTAATAAAAAGATAGTCCAAAACAATAACAAGAGCACATGTTTTTGTTTAACAGTGATAAGCGTGCAAATATTTACAAGCGTATTTAACAATTATCGTCAAAGAAGTATTTGACACTTGAAAAACTATGAGTACACAAACATTCGTACAATTTATTTTCAATCGGCTGGGGGTCCATAAAACAGTGTTTAAGGCTGAGTGCATGGGCATTTCCCTGACGGCTTTAGCCATCCTAAACAGGGAAGTTAAGGACCACTCAATACGCCTACTATCGGACAGCATGGCCGTCCAGCAAGCTCTGAACAGCCACACAGTTGACTCTGGGCTGATCCTCGACTGTCACCAACGTCTGTACCAGGTTGGTAGATACAACAAAGTAACCATTCAATGGATCAAGGGACACAGCGAATCTCGAGGCAACGATGCAGCGGACGAACTCGCCAGAACGGGTTCGAGTATGGCAGCGATAGGACCTGAACCTATCCTGATGGCCATTTCACGAAAAAAGCCCTAAGACTGGCTAAACAACAGTTGCGTACAGTCAAAGCCGTCACAAGTGGCCATGGGTCTTTTAATAAACACCTCTATGTCATAGGAGTCACTGACAGCCCAATCAGCATGATTGGCGCAGTGGTTGAGCGATTGACTGCTGCGCTGCGTGTCGCGGGTTCGATTCCCGCACGGAACAATTATTTGTATGGCCTACAGATAGTTGTTCCGGGTCTGGCTGTTTGTGTATGTGACTTTGTATGTTTGTAAACGCACTCACGATACAGGAAAAATTCCTAGCGTGGGGCAAGGTTTTTATAAAAAAAACTTCCGAGCCTGCATGGAGGAGGACGATATAGTAGCACATCTGCTTTTAAACTGTCTGGTAGTCGCGGATTACAGGGCTAAGTACTTCGGAAACCCAGGTACCCTCTGTGAGATAGTAACACCAAGGCGTAGCTGGCCTTCCTTGGGGAGCTGGGGTGGATCGAGTGACGCATTTGTCTCACCGGCACGCAAAGTACGCGCTTAGTCGTGGAGTTGCGGAAAGCAGCCTGATCTACATGTACGTATACATTTTCAATCGTCTAAGCCTTTTCCCGACTATATTGCGGTATGCTTCCAGTCAAAGCGGATTAAATTAAAAGCTGCAAAAATTAATCTCTCGAAAAATTTCAGTTAGGAGGTATTGGCACTTCACTGTCGAAATGACAACCGGGACCAACGACTTCACGTGCTTTCCGAGGCACGGGAGAAACTTGGCATGTAATAGATGGTCACCCATGCTTGCAACAACCTCGGCTAACGTTGCTTAACCTTGAAAATCGACTCGTGTTACTGTTATTATTTAGATGAGTTCTCATCATGACTGAAATTGCAAAGGAAGGAAACAATAGACATTTATAACCTAATCATTATAGAGATAATACTTCACATTTAATATGCCACATTCAAGGCCACAGTCTGACACATGTCATGCATGACACACATACTGACAATGGATAATTATTATGACAACAGTGACCCAATGACAGATAATATAAACAAAAAGGTGCTTGATAATAACATTTTGTCTAATAGATAACAAACCAAACAACTGCAAACCTTAAACCAATAACGCAAGGTTGAAATTAAATAAACAGTACTGTTTTCTGATGTTTTGTGTAACGGACCACTAAACAAACAATTTTGAACCTTATCTAAACCTATTGAGGTTGAAATTACGTAAATAGTACTGTGTTTTGATATTTTGTAGAACAGCAACTACAAAACAAACAATTTTGTACCTTATCTCAGCAGAATGAGGCTGAAATTAAGTAAACAGTAAAGTTTTTTGATAACCTCAGATAATGATAAGGAATCATACGATATTCGTCATTGTTCTGTGTTAGTAAGTACAGTTATCAAAGTAGGTATTTCCTTGTTTTATGACAAGAAAGTAATTTTATTGCCTATTATAATTTATTGGTGTTTTAATCAAAATGCTTGTAAACATTAGACTACTGTGTTTATGTCTATTACAAAATTGATTGTTTACTCAAAATAGGTGCTTAGATGTGTAGTTACGGGTATCCGAGAGGTAGTTCCAGTATTATTAAAGACCATAAGTATTTCAATTCCAGCTGTAAACGCTGTAAAATCTGCAATCTTTCAAAAACACTATAAATCTGCATTTTATTATGTTTTGTCTGTGATATCAGACTATGATCTGCATTTAAATGTTTTCAAGTATGAGTACTTAATTTCTGTTCCTTAGAGAATATACAAGCAGAAGAGACAACAAGGATTACTCACCTCTACAACTTTGTTCCAAAAAGGGTGCATAACATAAACACTCAACGGGCTGGTGTCTATGGCCATATACTGAAAAAAAAAAACATTTAAAATAGGAACTCTTTGGTAGTTATAATTTTTGTTTTGTCTTTGCACCTTTCAAAATCCAAGGTCTTGTTATTTTTATATTTAGGAATGTTGTAAGCTTGTAAGCAACTTTTCAGAAGGAAAACATTTAGTTGGCATTGAATGGGTAAATATTGTTTTGAAAAATAAAATTTTTCAATTACCTATCCTTTTTTGTTTCCTGATGAGGAACGATCATAATAACTATTTTTGTAAATACCAACTTCTGTTGAATTGTTGACTCAGCTTTGAAATTGAGTAATGTGAAAAAACATTTTTTTTCTATGGTGTATAACTTAGTAAGTATGTAGTACCTACTTATGCTAACAATATAAAAATGACAGAAAATATAAAACCTCAGATAACCCAATTAGTGTTGATAATGAGTTCTGACAAAAACCATATCTGTAATTGCATTTTTAAATAATGTTGATGTTTTATTAGGTACTATTGAATTTTATTGAGTGCTCAAACAATATTTATTACTCTGCTTACACCTGCAGTGAATAATCTACTGCATTTAAATCAATCTTATTGCATGGTAATAAGACTATTTTTTTTCATTATCGTATGATAAATCAAGCAAGCGAATTATTAACAAATATACACAAAACTGGAACGATGTGTTCCATTTTTTTTTTAAACTGGTGTTACGCTTCAATAACATTAGTTTCGTACATGAATAGCATACTAATGAGTCATACGAAACGAATAAACCACAAATAACTACGACTTAAGTTAAACGTATCATCATAATGCGGCAATTATATCGAACTACTTCCTGGTAACGCGATGCGTAAAAAAATCAATATCTTTTAAGGTTATATCACGATGATACTGCACTAAAAACATAAACTGAGCCTCACATTACCGGCTCACAACGTATATCCGTACTATTTACATCGAAAAACACTAATTTAATAAAGAGAAGAACCCGTACCTTGTAATTATCGAACCCTTCAAGGTGTTCTCGGCTCAGATACTTGTAACTGAACATTTTCACTGTTTACACTTACTCTACACTAATGAAATATTAAATAAACACTAACTAGTTATTATAGATCAATTTTTTGCACTTCACGTAATACATTTTCGGTCTATTTATAATTTAAAAACTAAAAAATAAACGCGTTTCACGAAACTGTCGCGGTATGGCGTTTGATTTTTGACAGTGACAGTCCCACCCAGGCCAGGCGTGACCGGTGACAATTATAAAATTGCTAGCGTAAAAAATAAATTAATCACATCTTTCCCTTGTGACAATTTTGGAAAACGAAAAACGATTTTTACATATTAACATTATTTGCTTGGTATCACTTGTTTGTACATGCACTCACTTGAAGTATAGCCAGCTAACTCATTGTCGCAGGTCGAAGGTGGATCACAAACACAGACACAAGCGGGGACACAGCGCATTACCCAAACTAGTTCAATATAAAGTTTATTAGTCAATAAAATATAAAGTCTTTTAGTATTTACTCACTATCGCTCAAAATTTCCGAAACTCCTTCCATAAATAAAATTTGTGGGGCCATTAAAGGCATTAATAAGAAGATAACAAAACAATAACAAAAACAACTAATTAAAAATAATAACAATGTGGAACACTTATGGCATCGACAGACTTATTGCATTGAGCAAGCCAGACACAAGTAAGCATCGAACGTATACGAGAGTGAGACGACACTACACGCGCCAGCATCCGCGAGACCGCGCATGCGCGGTGTTACGATCGGTTGTAAAATAGACTACTGCGCTGTGAATTGTGACGAACTTAAGAGTGGCAAACTTAAATGACTCTTGGTATACTCTTGACAAATTTATCTCACGGTATGGTCCAATAAATGAATCTTTTTGATAACGTGATGTTTAGCGTTCTTGACCTTTACGTGATTATTATTACGGAAATATAAATAATACAAAAGTATTTTTGTACCATCTCATATTTTTAGTCTTGACAAGTTTACTTCAATCGAATGATTAACGTAAATAAAATAGGTTTTGATGGCAGATTCCTAGGCGGCGACATTAAATTGAATCTTCGAAAATTCTGCTAAGAGATTTCCATAAAATATGTTTAGTACTTAACACAACCTGAAAATCTAGCTTACGAATATAGTAGTATAGTACACTTCTGGACACATCTATTGGCCCAAATTAGAGTTTAGGTTTCGATGGCCCCTACCGAAATATGATTGCTAGATTGAACAAAAACTGTTGATGCAGTTTTAAACCTGATACATTTTACCATCTTTTTCGATCGTATTGTTTTAAATTTGAATTCAGAATACCATACGACATGGAGCTACGCCTAACAAGTCGGATATGCGCCTTGTTAAAGGCAATTGATTTTTGAATAAAAAACATGTTTTATCAAATAAAGGTTTAATTTAATAACGCGTGTTGCCTCCATGGGCATCTACCACAGCTCTCATACGATTAGGCATAGAGTTTATCAACCGCTCTATGCAATTTTGAGGGATCATCTCCCATTCCTCTTCTATGGCAGTTTTCAACTCCTGCATCGTCTGGGCAACTGGCTGACGAGCCCTAACACGTCTTTTTAGCTCGTCCCACATGTGCTCAATGGGGTTCATGTCTGGGCTTCTGGCTGGCCAGTCCATAACTGTGATGTTCACATCCCGAAGATATTCCCTGACGATGCCGGCCGCATGGGCTCTTGCATTATCATGCATAAAAAGGAAATTTGGGCCCACATAGTCCGCGTATGGTATCACGTGAGGTTCTAAGCACTCACGAATGTACCTTTCAGCATTTAATGTTGGCAGCCGTGGTCCTGTAACAACCTCAAGTTGAGTTTTGCCGCTCGCGGATATACCGCCCCAGACAGTCCATGAGCCACCGCCATAAGCAACCCTCTCTTCAAAGCAGCATTGTGCGAAACGCTCTCCCTTACGTCGGTAGACCTTCTTCCTTCCATCATTGCCATGTAACACAATTTTAGACTCATCAGAAAAGAGTACACGGCTCCAATCTTGCTGTGTCCAATTTAAATGACTGCGTGCGAAATGAAGGCGCGCTGTTCGGTGGGCTCGCGTTAGTTTGGGCCCATTAGCTGGCTTGTGTGGTACCATATCGCGTTCTTTTAACCTTCTCCGAACAGTTCGAGCGCTCACAGATACTCCGTGGAAGTCGCGAAGTTGGTTTTGTATCTCAATGGAGGTAAGGTGACGATTTCTCAAGCTGGTCGTCACGATGAATCGATCCTGCCTTTCAGTTGTGACCCGAGATCGTGGCCTTCCTTGGCGACGAACAAAGCCGCCAGTCTCTAGGTACCTCCGATAAACATTTCGGACCGCAGATCGACTTAAATTAAGTTGAGCACTCACGTTTCTTTGGCTGTGTCCGGCCTGAATAAGTGCCACAGCTTGGGCGGCGACTTCAGGTGAAGTATCCATAGATTATTGATAGAACCTCACCTTAATGTTAAGAATAAGTAATGTTTGTTGCAAAACCAAAGATATCAATCACTTTTTCAAGAATTAAATCCAAGTAAACCAATAAAACCAAGTTTTCTTAGTATTCGATTGTTTGATATCAACAAACAGGCTCCAAATTGTCTTTTGTTTCTTTAAATTCTGTGTTCGAAATTCAAAAAAAGACTATTGAATGAAATTGTGAATGTGCCAGGTTCAAAACTGCATAAAAACTTTTTGCTCGACCTAATATAAATTTTTAGCTAGGACCAAACGAAACTGAAAATACAAGATGGGCCAATAGATGTGTCCAGAAGTATATATAGTGAATTTGATGGTCAGGTATAGACGCCAGCACATCAAGCTACCCGAAACTGTCAAATTTTCCCAGTGAACCTGGAACCTAACACTTTAGCGATAAAGTTGAAAATCTATCAAAGAAATTTGACAGATTGTTGTAGCTTGATGTGCTGGCGTCTGTACATATTTTCATTTTCATCCGAATGGCAACGTCTTCTACATCCAAGTCTGGGATTCAGCGTCTCTTATATACGTCAAGGATTGCCGCAATGACCAGTCCAGAGTTTTTCGTACGAGAACCACACGCCTGTTTTCACTGACTTTAGGCATTATTGCACTGATGAACTCTCGGCGCTAAGCCGACCGCTGAAAGTCCAACAACACGCTTTTATTTAGGTATACATTTAGTTGTTGATGTTTGTTTTTAAAAATGGTCATAAATTTTTCTTCAGAGCGACGTGAGCGGTTCTTTTGGAGAAATCAGAATAACAAATGCGGGAGGATGTGTGGAATCCCCCAAAACTGAAATATGATTGCACAATAATTTCACTATGCAACTAGGTTAACGCCCAAAATTAATAATGTATCTCTGATCCAACGAAACAATCAATCTTAGATTCCTGTATACTGTGAGATCGATCTCCAATCCACTTCTACATAGGTACTTCATCTAATAAATCTATGTCATAGCGCAATATTAGATTGAACGATAAACAATTGTGAAATTGTATGTTTTGTTACAATTGTAAGTTTTGATGTTGATACCAATGTTACAAAATATTGGAAGTATTGTATGGTTCCTCCTCCTGCCGCGCCGCTGCGATTTAGACTCAAGCACCTTAAACCAAATTCAGAGCAACAATCAGAGACGCTTTTAGTTGAGAGCCGTTGCTTTAATATCTTTCGACAGGCGACATTGCGACAGACCATCATGAAGATGGAGTGAGTGAGTGACGAACTTGACTGCTATCGATTAGACNCAAATTCAGAGCAACAATCAGAGACGCTTTTAGTTGAGAGCCGTTGCTTTAATATCTTCATTGCGACAGACCATCATGAAGATGGAGTGAGTGAGTGACGAACTTGACTGCTATCGATTAGACTGACCCGTCATGGCAGAGGACTGACATAGGGAGGAAAAGAGATAGGAAAGCTTTTAAATTGCGCGCTCAGCGATCGGCGGTTAAATTAAACGCACTTAAGACTTTGCCTACAATTTAATATCAGGCGTTACAGATGAAATATGAAGTAGGTTGACAGAAAAAGAGTATCGTTTTTTTTTCTTAAGCACACACAAATGATTTTGATTTATTACACAAGGAAAAATGTCTATTAATATAAGAAGATATGCTGCATGATGTCACCCGTAAGTCCCGATGTCGATGGCTGCACTATCGGCTTGATAAGATTAAAATTATAATAGAACAGAAAGATAGTATCGCCGATATTGAAGCACAAATTGTCAAATACATTGAATTGATAGGTTGTGTACGTGAAACAGGGGAAAATATCGAAGGTGTTATTAAAGTGATTGTGAAATAGAAACAACACGCCGTGGTATCGAAAAGCGAACAGTGGACTCCAACAAACCGAAACAATGGAAAACGACAACACCGACTACTATCCAAATTACTCTGGATTCGAGTTTTTGCTAAAAAAAAGCCGAGGCAAGAAGAAAAAAAGGGGTAAAAAGACAAAAACCCAAAACAGCACTGGAGATACCAAAAGCGACGCGGGGACTTTAGAATTAGTGGATGATGCCACATTAACGGATGACAATAGCGGAGATACAGAGGAAGGTTCTAGAGATCTTGTTACTCTACGAGCTAATGAAGATGATGCAGTTTTCAACGACGAAAACCGAGTGTCATTAGACGCTATGATGTCAGTTGCACCAGAATACGAATTTGAAACTAAAGTGCATGTTGTAGAAAATGCAGAGCTACCAGAGAGTTCAGTTGACAAATTAAATCTTGAAGACGAAGCATTCGATACAATTGAAAGTATTGATTCAAAGAGACAATATTCTTTGAATACCAGAGCTTTACCTAAAGAGGCGACGACGTATGAACTAGAGACTTTTGATAAACATGCACTGATTATTTTTAATCAGAAAGAAATTGATGGTCACCAACCTAGGCTTGGTACAGAAAAAGACGTGGACGCCATGACGAAGACGTTCAAGAATTTCGGTTTTGAAGTTACAACACACGATAATTTGACCAAAGATGGTATTTTTGATGAGCTTAAAACGTGTAAGTTTAATATTGCAATTCCATTATTTAATACGGATAGAATCCCCCTGAGCTGAAATGAGGTCATAAAAATCAATGAAATTACAAAGGACCTAGGAATCTGCGTATCTATATTTCTATACTATACTAACTAATATAATAAAGCTGACGAGTTTGTTTGTTTGAACGCGCTAATCTCTGCAACTACCAGTCTGATTTGGAAAATCATTATATTTTGTATATGAAAGCCACATTCATGAAGAAGGCTATACGGGAACGGGAAAAACGAGATATGCACGAAGTCCCCGGCAAAGGCTAGTAATTTTAAAGCTGAATAGTTTGTTTGTTGGTTTGGTTGAACGGGCTAAACTCAGGAACTAAAATTGAAAAAATCTTTAAATGTTGCTAGTCCATTTATCGAGCAAGGCTATATAACATATTTTTTACGACAACCACTTGAACGAAGTCGCGGGCACAGCTAGTCTATTATGGAACTAAGCTAAAGTGATGATGATGGATACGTAAAATGAGCTTATCTTGAAGGGAAGCGAAAGTTCCCGAGTATATTAGTAAAAACAAGGTTCTTTATCATTGATCGCTATCTAGTCTAACGTGCGCACTCACTCGAGCACAATAATATCTACTAAGATTAGCTGCTATGACCGAAATTAAGTCGAGAAGAATGGACTATTGGTACCTATCTCACCCTGCCTGGTAGTAAAAATGTTCCGTAACGCTCCGAAAGGCGATTTCCTACGAGTTCAAGAACATATGCTGGTTGTTTTTTTTCATCCCCAATTTTTTTTTGATAAGCATTAGAGTTTTAAATGGGATTGATGACTTCAATTTCGCAGTTGATTCAGTTTTGGATTTCTAACTGTTATCTGACGTATTGTCTATTTATTTTCAGTCAGCGAAAGAGACTTCACAGACTATGGCTGTGTAGCTGTCGCGATACTAACGCACNATTTTAAATGGGATTGATGACTTCAATTTCGCAGTTGATTCAGTTTTGGATTTCTAACTGTTATCTGACGTATTGTATTGACGTATTTTCAGTCAGCGAAAGAGACTTCACAGACTATGGCTGTGTAGCTGTCGCGATACTAACGCACGGCTCTAACAATGGCATGCTGAGGGCCAAGGATCAGCTCTACAGCGAGATCGAGGTCATCAACCATTTCAAGGACTACTCCAAACCAACCCTCGTGACCAAACCTAAGATTTTTATCATTCAGGTGAGTATTTCAGTTATTGATATTGAGCTTGCCGTGAGAAGAATTCTTGCGAGGGTAGAGGAATGATGAATGGATTTTGAAAGATGATATGGCTGAAAAAGTCTGGCAGAAAAGAGGTGACCATTGAGATGACGGCGGAAAGAGATGTATGGGTGATGAAGACAAAGTAACTGCGCTAAGCCCAAATAAATTGGAGTAAGAGCAGAAGTAGGGAGACGTCCAATTTAGTTTTTCAATTACGGGTTAGCAAAAGGTCGAAAGTCTGAACACCATTCTTGCCAAGGTATTATGTTATTCATTAAAAGGGTGGTAGGAGGATTATAATGTATTTTTTCAAAAACCCGAAAGTCTGAACACCATTCTTGTCAAGGAATTATGTTATCCACTAACAGGGTTGCTTGCAGGAGAATTGTAAGTCGGGGCTGGTACCTACCTCTGCTCTTCTCCGGAAGACTCTCAGAGCTGGGAGTTGGGACCTCTCCTTACTTTCATTCCACGTCTGTCCAATTCTAATGCTGTGTGACAGAGACTTGGGTACAATGGGTAGATTGCAATAAATCTACCCATTGTATCACAACAGCTTTTAGGCATTAGGTTCAACGCACCAGTTCTGTCTCGGACTCTCGGTCCGCACACCATCTTCTGTCGTAGATCACTGAGACCCGGCCAGCGCCTATGGTCGCCCCGACACAGCTATAGGTGACACCATTACAAATACCTAATATTTGTGCCAGCACAATGTACGCTCATGAAAAGTTTTGAATGTCACAGCAAAAGTCAGAATTGTCACGTCCTTTTTAGGGTTTCATAGTCAACAAGGAACCTTTATAGTTTCACAAGGTCCGTCTGTCCGTCCGTCTGTCTGTCCTCTTGTGTTTAGCTCAGAGACGCTTGGCACTAGAAAATTGGAATTTGGTATGGATATGTCACCAGAAAATTGCAAACTTCTCTGCTACTCCGTTCCGCCTTATTTCGCCTCGGCTTCATTGACAAAGTTTGCCCAATTACATCAAAATATACTATTTCCATTGCATTTCTATTTACCCGTTTTGGCTGTGTCATCGCTGGCAGTAGCCGCCGAGTCGTCTCGGAGCTCGGGTTGACTTATTTTAAGATCCGTTTACTTATCATAACCACGAATGAGGTGTCAGCCACTTGAGATTTCCTTCCGGCCTTGTGACGCACGTTAATCCTCTCCAACGAAGCCCACAATCGCAAAACATATGTATGATCTAGATAAGGATGCCAGAATGATTCGTCATTATTTTGTTTTTATCGAAATTTGAAAAGACAAAGACCAAATGTGGCACTTTCATTGAATGAGTCATTAGTGTTTATTTATTTTTTTGATTTACCTAAATTAAAGCGGAACTTGGCATTATTTTGATAATAAATAGATACGATATAGCGCAACTTTAGACCCATATTGTGTAATTTCTATGATATCATGTCGTTTTTGCATTAAACGGTGTAAGTTTCTCAAGAATATCTGGGGCCCTACTATGAAGTCTTAAAACGATCGAGATTCCGCTCCAAGAGAGAGACGAAGCTATACATAGCGTATAGCACTATCCCTTTTACATCGTCGGAATTGGATAGCATTAGCAAGTCATAGTAGGGCACCTGATAATTTTTGTTTTCCCCGAGTGTTACCACATCGACTTTACACACGGTCCTGTGCGTTTCGCATCCAGTAGATTTCTACTACCCATACTCAAAATAAATTCGTCATCATCTTCATGCCTTTGAATCTTGTCACTTGGGGTCAGCGCAACACGTTTCTTTCTTCTTCTTGTCTACTGTCAACCGTCACGCTATCATAAACTCCGTTTTCTTTCATATTATTCCTCATTATCCATACATTATTTTCATTGACCTACTTACCCAGTTCCTTTATGTCTGCTCTTCCGGATATTAATTCTAAGGACAACATTAACATTATGCTTGTTGACACTGCTTTGCTCCGTCTCTAATGGTTCATTGGAAGACCAGCGTCTGTCAACATCTGTCTAGAGTTACTGCTGAAATGAACCTTTTTAGCATTGCTGTGAGGCACACGCCTAAATATTTTGTCTTTTTTCATTTTTGTTTCTTTAATTTTTGGGTTCCGTACCCAAAGAGTAACCAACGGAACTCTATTACTAAGCTTCCGCTGTCCGCCCGTCCGTCTGTCCGTCTGTCTGTCAGCGGGTTGTATCTCAAGAACCGTAATAGGTAGACAGTTGAAATTTTCACAGAGCGTGTATTTCTATTACCGCAATAACAATATAATAAAAAAATAAATTAAATTAAAAATAAAAGGGGGCTCCCATATAAGAATCGTGTGTTTTTTTCGATTTATGGCACGGAACCCTTCGTGTGAGAGTCCGCCGGCCGGTTTTTGGGTATCGTGTCTAAAACCAAAAAGTGTTGTGTTTTTTTTTGTCAACTGATCGGCCTAGCCTTTTCCCAACTGCATAACATTTTGGGGTCACCTTCTACTCTCATTGGATCCATTATAGTACCAGTGTTTTACATGGAGTGACTGCCTATCCGAGCTCCAACCCAGTAACTGGGAAACAAGATACTTCTTCTCTGATTTTCTGGCTTCTGACTAACCTTGATAACTATCAGAGATGTTCAATTCATAGCCGGGACCAACTGGTTAAAGATGATAATATTTTCAATCCCGTTAAAACTGAAATGTTTTCATTTCCAGGCGTGTCGGGGTACAAAAATCATGACAGGCATGCCAGTCTTCCACTCAGGGAAGATTCGCAAGGACCTTGATGAAGAGGACTTGGAGCCATACATCCTGCCAGTGGAATCTGATTTGCTGATCCTCCATAGTTCATATCCAGGCCGCGCTTCGCACAGGTAATTTTTCATTTTGACTTGATTGTCTCCATACCAATGGGTGTTGAAAACGGGCCTTAAAAAGTGCCTGGAGCATCTAAAGGAATTTGCCCGGTAGTGCGACAGTATAGGCTGAAAAAAAAACTGCTATAATATGGCATATCGAGTTCTTTGTGGTCGTCTCCGGCAATTATACCTGTTTCACCCACAACTACCTCCTTCTTAAGGACTTGATATACAAAGCGCTCCGGGCGCACGACGGGTGCGCGGCCAGGGCGCTGCTGTGACAAAAATGTATGCCGTCTGTCCGCGCGCCCGCGACGCTAAGTATACTTCGCTCCTTTGACGCCATACATTNACCCGTTTCACCCACAACTACCTCCTTCTTAAGGACTTGATATACAAAACGCTCCGGGCGCCCGACGGGTGCGCGGCCAGGGCGCTGCTGTGACAAAAATGTATGGCGTCGGTCCGCGCGCCCGCGACGCTAAGTATACTTCGCTCCTTTGACGCCATACATTTTATCCAGTCAGCGCCCTGGCCGCGCGTTCGTCCGCTTTGTATAACAAGTTCCTAAAACTCGTTGTTTTCATCTTTACGCCTGACAATCCCCGGGAGATTGTCAAATTTCAAGATATCATCATTATGCGAACTAATGTCACGTGACTGAAAAAGATGATACTGTTTTGTGCATTTTGGCATTGAACACTATTAGGACACACTTTAGTCTATTTAATTTCTTATACCTACTTTCTGCTACAGTGCTAAGTTACTTTATATCTCTAGTACAGCTTTTTCTCCCATCCATTCTCCTCCATTTTACCTAAATAAGCTGTCGCTTTGCCCCTACAATCCCACCTACCTAGCATTTCCTCAAAAACATGTTGGGTTTGCCTGCATGCAGATTCAGCTGCATCACTTGAATCGTAAGAGTATTTTACATGTTTCTACAAAACACAAATTAGTTTTATGTGTTGTTTGAACCATTCAATTATATTCAAATCTAGCCAATGATGATGTATTCTTAATCATTACTTACATTTTTCCAGAAACGAACTCTACGGCTCCTGGTTTATCCAGACACTCTGCAAGAAGATCGACACCTTATCTGCAACTAAGGACCTCGAATCCATCATCACAGAGGTCAAGAGGGATGTAGCCATCGACAAGCAGCACGAGGAGTACAATAAGAGGACGTTCGAGATGAACGTCAACAAACAAATGCCTGTCATGACTTCTACCTTGATAAGGAAGCTGTTCTTGAAGAAGTTTGGGGAGAAGCCTTCAGAGGAGAATTATGTGGACAAGTCGAGGCGGCGGAGTGAGTCAAGGCATGAGGTATTGGATGCTGTCAGCACTGCCCCAGTAACACCTCTACTGGTACAATTTGGACCGTGCTCCTGCTTTTTGGATCATTTTATTTATATGAGGAATTGTTTGAGGTGAGTTGACTTTTTTGTCGTCTTTATAGATTGTACTGATTGCCTGTCTCGGCTGTGGCGTGCGGCTGCTGCTGGGTTTAATTCCTAAGACAAGCAAAGTAGGAATATTGGGTTATTTCACCAGGGATTTCGCAGACTACATTCGTTCGTGGCAATAGACTCGTCTACTTTAACATGAGAATCCTATCCTGCTATAGGTCGATTCAAATTTGAAACCGTCTACAGGTGTGTTACAAATGCGTTCCGCAGTACCTATGATTATATCAGTTCTAGGTACTCGTATCTACCAATAATATGCTAAAGTGACTTAAGCCTTCGCTTCAATGGCTGACCGCATTTGACTGAAACTTAGCACACGGGTAGACCATGGCCAGGATGTGGACAAATGGCACTATTATTCAGGGATATTCTGGGATATTTTTGACTTTCACAAGACAAGCAGCTAGCATTAGCTAGTCGCTTGGCGGAACTGTGGGTTTACTTTACCTTGTACCTGTGTGTGCCTTCACACATACGTACAGTTAGTCCACAGCCCATGTGACCAGTTACATGGGCTGTGAAGCACTGTGGGTACTCGTTCCATGAATAATACTGCCGCTCGATTTTGTAAACTTGTTGAAGTGAAGGCTTGGGTGAAGTGATCACGAGGTGAGCTGTCAATCCATATAATCAAGATGGAAGGACAGCTCACTTTGTGATCACGTGACATCTTGATTGAGATGTTTACAGAATCGACGGGCAGGTTTCAAGCTGTATTCGATTAGACTGGAAGCCGAACCAACCGTACAACCGTATCTATCTTTCTGTCTTTTTTTTTTATTTATATGCTCTCAAGCACAACACATATTACAATTAATAATTGTCGGTTTTGCTCATAAATCGCAAACAAACGAACGATGGCTCGCTGCTGAGTATGTGAGTCATCATTAACATAAATATAAATTAATTACAGAAAGGTCATCAACATCTTGCACATTGTATCAAATTTTGGGGAAATGTCAAGAGAAGAAAAAAAAAACAATAATATAATGGAATCTAAATAACATAGTTAATTAAATCATATTTTAGGTCCGAATAATAAAAACAGCACAATTATTCTAATGTGTTATTGCCTAACCCTTCATCATCATTCTTATGTCGTTGTGAGATTAATAAGTTAAAACTTTAATCTTTTCAGGTACTTCGTTGAAGAAAACCCTAGCGATGAAACAGCACAAGTCTTCCTGGACCTCGCCAACACATTCGAAGATAGCGTCGAGTTCAACACGTCAAAAGACAAAATGTGCCAGGCTATCAGCAAACACTTAATGGACAAAGCTCGATATAGTCAGTTCTACAAATATCTGTATTTCTATAACTCGTCAGCGCAATCGCCGTCACAACAGCCATTTGGGAATAAAAATTAGGTTTATGAAAAGATCAAATTTGTTTTTTGTTACGACTAGCAAAATACAAAGTTCGAAGCAAAACTAAGGGGGAGACCTTGTGCAGCCAGCAGTGGAGAGTGGAGAACATAGGTTAAACAAAAATAAAAATACTGAAGCCCCCTTAAGCCATTGGATGAAGTCTGCGGCTTAAGGGGGCTCCAGCAAATGGGCCATGTTTTGAACACTGCAGCAGCCCTACTTTGACGTGCTTATGCCATCCAATTCCGATGATGTAAAAGGGATAGTGCTATTCGCTATGTATTGCTCAGTCTCTCTCTAAGAGCGGAATCATGATCGTTTTAAGACTTCATAGTAGGGCCCCTGCTCACACATTGGGTGCGTCAGTCTAAGACTGCTTTCATATTAGGACGTTAGCAGCGCGGAAGAAGCACATGCCTTCACGTTATATGAAACAAAAGCTAAAGAAACTACTAGAAACTTTAGCCGCGCGACTGTCACGCTGCTAAAGGCGCCTCAATGTGAAAGCGGTTTTAGACTGAATTGCAACGGTAGATGTGCACGGAAAAAAAACAATATAGGTACCACTCAGTGGTTGTCACACTTTTCTTATAAAGGGCCACAAAGGGTAATGGGAGGTATCATTGCAGGCCGCACATTCGTGTATTGGGTGGTTGACACCACCAGTCAACTGACATGTTTTTGTGAGCTGTCAAAACGCGGCCTTGTAGAATAGCTTAGCTTGAGGACCACTGCCATATACCTAGTAGGTACTCTCTGGCTAATCCGCCACCACAAAATGCCGTGCAATGGCGGCTTAGGTACTGAAATCGGTTTATGTAAACAACTTTTATTTAATTAATTTATGTGAAATTACGCATATCGCATGAAATTATATTTTATTGAGCCCAATTAATGGCATTTAATACAAATACAAAATGATTATGAAAATGAAATAATCTAGCCTTTCTATTCTTGCCAAAAACGTTAAGAATAGTTATGATTGACCAACCGAATATCATAATAATTGGTGATAAATAAAAATAAAGAAACAGCTGTTATTGCCATCTGCCTCTTCACCAATGCGAAACTAGAAACTATCATTCGTATAGCCCTAAAATATCTTCAATAAACAGGAAAATAAAAACTATAGCTATAAAATGACTGTTTCACGAATAAAACTTCGATAATAATACCAAGGTTAGCCATCAAATAACTATGTCTAACCCATTTACCTATTAAATTCTTTATTGTTTCAAATCGAGTTCAAATAGTAACCGTTGACAGATGAAAACAAGATGGCGGCCCTTTCCGAGTGTAAAGTGTTCTAAACATTAATATTTGGGTTAACAATGTGCCAGTTGAAACAGAAGAATGTAATGCTTGCCAGAGTTTGCCCGTAAATATATTTTATTATGTCAATGGAGCATACTCCTAGAATAAAAAGTATTCTCGGTCTTAATACAGAATATTGTTAACTCGTGTGCCAAGCTTCATTCGTGAAGACGTGAAGAGGTAACAAACAGACCGATCGTCCGCATTTATAATATTAGCTAGCATTGATTTTAATGATTTAATGTGGTTAAGTACTGAATGGAAGTATAGAATGGATACGGTACATACTAAGTAGACTTGCTTTTGCACGCGACTTCGTACGCGCATAATTCCCGTTCCCGTATAGCCTTCCTCATGAATGTGGGTATCATATTCAAATAGATTTTTTATTAGATTAGCGCGTTCAAACAAACAAACTCTTCAGCTTTATTATTAGTATCTAATGGATGTGGGTCATATCCCACATCTAAGTAGGTGTAACATATTCTATAAAGATTTGAACACTCCATTTTTAGCCAAGGAAAGAAATAATAGGTACGGAAAACTATATCGCTTTCAAGATAGAAATCGTCGTAAACATTCTCTTCAATTCAACAACTTCAATTTTCAAAAAGAAAAATCCGCAATTCTGTTTTTCATTTTAAAACAAAAACAATTACATAAAAGCGTTTAGAATGTTTACTACTACATTTTAAAGTTGAACATTCTTTCGCTGAAAACCTACACTTTTAAACAGTAGCACCAGCCAGACAACCAATGAATGAAATGAATAAATGATTGACACAGATGAGTGAATACCAGACAGAGCGTTAAATATTTAAGCAAAGCTGGAAACACTAAAGTTTACTATAAAAACAGACATTTATGTTGGTATGTAAATAAATGACGATATTCTACTACTGCCCACAGAACAGCTCTTCTCAAACAATGCATGTCTTTGTTTGCAAAAATGTAAAATTAAGTTGAGTGCAAACAAGAGCTATCTAGTACCTATTTAAGGACCTACGTACTAGGAAACTTGGATTTACAGAGGAAATCAAACTGCCTGGCCTTTTTT
The DNA here is from genome assembly GCA_002192655.3 of Mamestra configurata. Classification (NCBI taxonomy): domain Eukaryota; kingdom Metazoa; phylum Arthropoda; class Insecta; order Lepidoptera; family Noctuidae; genus Mamestra; species Mamestra configurata. The sequence goes on from NDFZ01002623.1 coordinate 18,695, forward strand.
CCGTGTTGTGTACCTAAGGGTTCACTTGAATACCAGCTGGTCGATTCTCTAAACATGTCGCAGTGAAGGCTTGGGTGAAGTGATAACGAGGTGAGCTGTCAATCCATATGCACAAGATGGAATGACAGCTCACTTCGTGTTCACGTAACATCATGATTATCATGATTATATGGATTGACAGCTCAGATTTTACATGAAGTGACCAATGTGATTCTGAATAGTGTGGTGTCGGACGTAAAAGAATAGCACCATCCCATCACTTCCCGTGGGTGTCGTAAGGGACTCACCAGAGCTTGGGTAGCAGCATTCTCTGTGGTTTTGTGCATTGCAACAGCTACACTGCGATCGCTAACCCGCCTGCCAAGCGTGGCGATTATGGCAACCCCCCCATCCCCCTTAAGGCCTATATCCAGCAGTGGATGTCTTTCGGCTGACCAATGTGACCTTCACAGCTTATTGAATGGGGAACACGGAACTCCTTACTTAGCCTAGACTGTTGCCTGATTATCTGACTACTGACTATCTCTAACTGCTCCGATGGTCTCGCGTTCGCAAGCGCGACTGCCGAGGTTGGAGTCCTGGGTTCGACTTCCAGGTCGGGTAAAAAGTGTTATAGGGTTTTTCTAATAGGAATTTCCCAGTGACAGCTCCGAGTTTGGATGTTGGTGGTGTGACACCCCCATGCCTCGGAAAGCATGTAAAGCCGTTGGTCCTGCACCAGGCCAGATTTC
>NDFZ01002624.1:6128-19426 GCA_002192655.3 Mamestra configurata
TAACTTGCTGACTTTTTAACATCTGATTTGGCTGTAATAAGTAACTCATTCATGTTGTGTTATTAAAAGATAGCAATACTTTTAGCTAAGTTTGCGCACAATGGAACAAGCAACAATCGTTAGAGTTACTGCTAATTGAGAATTTAGTATCTAGTTTGGTGAGGAAATGATTTGCGGTATCCTGATGAAACTTAATCAGGATAAAAATCCATAGTATTAAAACTATCCTGATGAAGTATCATGTCAGTTTTCAGGTGATAAACTTTTTCCAGTCCCACAATGGTAGAACTGACGTAGGCACGGGAAGGCTCTCATCTAAAACCTGACATGATAAATCGGGTCGAGTTATCGCCTCTTTTCGCAATGACATAAATGCAGTTGTGCAGGGTTTTCAGTAGTTTTCATAGCACCGGAGAGATAATGTTAAAACAGGGGGTTGCTAGAGTAATGTAATTAGGGGTGAAGTTCTTTGGACCTAAAGTGACGATATTCACTGTTAGTAAAAAGCATTGAAATGTGTCTGCATTTATATTGTTACTTAAAGAGGCCAGAACCGGAGGTTTTGTGGTGTGGTTTGCACCAATATTTTTAGGTGTTTGTCGAGCCTTAAAAAGCGTTAAAGTAGATAAGTAAGAGAGGTATTTTAACATAAGTAGAAGTCGACATGGTGGTGGATAAAGAAGAAACCTACAATATGTTATGTGTATGTAGCTTCTTATGCTGCATCATAATTATATGCGCGTGTATGTCAGTACTAGCCTTAGCCGATAGATGGATTTGTTCAACTGTAAAACTACAGTGCATTAGTTTTAAGTAGGAAAAGCCAACTACCATTCCGTTGTCATCATTAAAGCATTATTTCTTTGTGATCACCGAACCCAACCTATACATAAGCTCAAAGCTAAAGAGGCCACCAACAAAATAGCTTGGAATTATGCCGACTACATTCTGGAAATGCTGGGGGGAGGCCTACGCTTAACTGGGGACTTGGAATACCTCTTCCGAGCGAGGCGACATGAACGCCTTCTTAAAAGGCTGGATCGGGGTAGCTCATGAAAATATTTTTTGGAAGGATTTAGAGCCTCTGCCCAGCAGTGGACACTAACTTGCTTGCTTGGCTAAGCATTAGCTTCATAGACTAGTCGCTAAGCGCCAGTATCGTAGTGATATCGTGTACATCTAGATCACGAAACAACTCTACGTCCAGCAACCAGAGCGTCTCGCCCGGGGTCAACAACCTCACCAAGCGCTGGAACTCCACCGGAGACTTCAACGCGCAGGGACTGCTGCCTAATAGCAGGTATGTGGGAGTATCTTGTACTAAGAAGTTAGCGGTGCAGAAAAGTCCATTAAGTCGTGTAGGCTACAATCAAAGCGTGCCAAAGAAATGGACAGAGGTACAGCCAACAAAGCTATTTGGTATGCAGGTAGCTAACTTGCAACTACTTTTAAACAATGTTGTGAGTGTGCTGATAAACCAATTATTTGACACCACACACTTTAGTATGTCATAAGCTTAAAAAGTTATAATGCACACAATATAAATAAATAATGGCAGTGTAGTGGAAAAATTAATATTTTTGCCCAAATAGCTTTGTTGACTGTACATACGTACTCTCGAAAGTAAGCTGGTAGCTACATATGGTACTGCAGCTGTCTATAGGCGGCGGTAACCACATAGATTGGACGCCTGCTTATTTGCCATACTGACAAAAAAAACTGGCGACATCTATCGGGTAAAATGGGAACTATCTTGGTAGTCAGATTCTACAAAAACAGATGGCGCTACTGGTGTTTCAAGATCCTAGATCGCGCCAGCAAAATTTACAGTACCGTCGGGTTTTCTTATTTTAACTCGAAATAGGAGCACTCGAGTAATCTAAACTTACTTCTTACTACTAAATTCTTAAATCAAATGCCGTAATAGACGCCGATAAAGAAGAACATGATCATAGATAATCTCCTTTTTTTAGCAATTAAATCAAATTCGCAGCTAAGAACCATCACTGTTACAACTAATTAATACTACCAGAATACTACTAGTAGTAGGTACTTAACTAAATTTTTCGAAAGAAGTAAACCTTTCATAAAAATCTCTTAAAAAATGCCGAAAAATCAAACTAGATTTATTTGCAGTTCTATCAGCACCGCTAACTTCGAGGTCTAAACACAACACTGAAAGCTTTCTCATTTTTACTTTGCACACACAAACGCTAAACATTCATGCTCTTTGCCGCAGTTATGTTATTTCCTTGCTACTTTATATTTTCTTTATTTTCCTGTAATGTCTAATTGTTATTTGTGCTCTCTTTAGATTTACAACCACAAAGTCGTTGCTAAACTTATATTCTAAGCAGCCTTCACAAAACGGACCTATTCTGAAACATGGGTAAGTTGGTACAAATGTTTGTACAAATGTTGGCGTTGGTTGGTGAAGGGACATTAACAGTTTTGGGAACTAATGTGAATGCGTTTGGAATTGATTTATTAATTTTAAGGTTTTGTAGATAAGGGTGGTACTTAATATAAGTTTGACTTGCAATAACAACGAAAATACTAATTTAACTTGTTATATCGTTCTACGGTGCCTTCTTCGTTTAGGAATACTTTTGCGAGTTACCCTGATAAACTAGTATTTTTGGACAGCATTTTAAAACTGTCGTTAAGTACCTACACAAGAGCTCGTGGCTAAAGAATAACAGGGTAAAGAACGGGTCGATCAAGGTTAAGCAACGCTTGCCAAGGTTGGTCTGTGGATGGGTTACCATCTTAACATTCCGAGTTTCCTCCGTGCCACGAAAGGCACGTTACGCCGTTGGTCCCGGTTGTCATTTATAGATCTTTGGCAGTCGTTACGGAATGTCAGAAGCCAGTAAATCTGACTCCAGTCTTGCCAAAACTACCGTTTTACCCCGTTTATGGGTTGTGGAGGTCTGGTAGGCAGCCGCTCCACGTAAAATACTGGTATTCAGCTGAATCTGGTTTGACTGGAAGCCAACCCAAATATACTTGGGAAAAGGCTAGGCAGATGATGTTAAGTACACACCAATATATGTATATATGCCGAATTGCCGATATTTGTGTTGGTTTTCATACTGTCTAAAATATTCTCAAACCAAGACACAACTTTGAAAACCGCTCTCTTCTTCGGCAAACTACATCCCGTCAAATAAACCACATTAGTCAGTTACAAAAAACGACAATTACAGGTAATTTAGAGTTGACGCAAGACAGTAGTCTCAAAGATGCTCCTTAAGTAGAGATAAATGATCTTGTGTGACCTTCACTACAATTGGCTTTAACTATATATCTACATGTAGTCGTATATAGTCATTGTCAACATGTCTGTTGAATGGAATTGTCAGGATCAATTGTTCGACAAATACAATCTACCTAGATTCTTTGTTGTCAGAACATGTTGTACAAATATAACTTAGATTCTAGGTAGGTATATATTTTAGAATACACCTGCCTGACTTTTTTATTGTTTTCTGCTTTCTCTGTAAATATTAAGCAAGTTACAAGATCTTCGTACAATCAAGAAACTTCATTGCTGAGTATGGGTAGATCTACCTCGGTGAATTCGATGGATTATTTTTGCTTTCTCTGTAAATATAGTCTTTGAAACAAGTTCTATTTGTTCGAAAAAGTCACCGCGGCCCCGGAACGCAAAGGGCTTTAGGAGGAACACGGATGGGTTTTAGTCAGTAAGAGTCCATTCGCCCTTCCGCTCCACCCAAAGCGGAAGAAGTCATTTGATTATTTCCCATAAGGTTCTATGTACAGGAAGGGGACTTGAGTTTTCAGCAAAATAATTCAAATAATAGTGTAGTTTGAAATGTCATAACAGTTAATTATAATAAAGGTGGAAAGAAAGAATAGAGAAGAGTTTATGTGTGTTAAAGTACCAACAGCCAATACATTGCAAAAAGTTGGGAACTATATTATCTAGTCCTAATATTTGCACAAACTGAACAATAGGTACTTACACATAACCAGTCAACCATGTAAAGAGTGTAAATATGCATTACTCTCTAGAAAAAGAAACCCAGTGTTAATNCTACCTACGGTAGAAAGTTATCTAGTCCTAATATTTGCACAAACTGAACAATAGGTACACATTACCAGTCAACCATGTAAAGAGTGTAAATATGCATTACTCTCTAGAAAAAGAAACCCAGTGTTAATAAAACAATTTAATTCTTTAAAAAAAAACATCTCTTCAATTTCAGCTATAATGGTTTGTAAATATAAGTACACTAGGTACCCTCTAAAAAATAAACCTACTAAAAATTTATAATTTCATAGGTATGTACGAGTATGTATATTATTTATCATCCTTAAAAAAGGAAAAAGATGAGGGGCTCGTGAGTCGTGACTAAATCATAACAGTGTTTCGATTTTCGAGGTTAAGCAACGCTCGCGAACTTCTGCCCGCTACTGAGTGACCATCCAATACATATCGAGACTCCTCCGTGTCTATGAGATCACGTTATGCTGTTGGTCCCCACTGTCATTTGTAGATGATCCACTATTACACCAAATGTGAGTGCGGAGGGGGGCCTCCAAAATATGGCCCACCTTGTTGAAGTGCCCCAAGTGACACCTGCACCATTAAGGACCTAATGAGTACCACAGATAAGCGTGGCCGAATTGGTTAAGGGTCAACCCTTAACCAATTCGTGCCCGGTAGGTGGCAGCCTCCAAATCTGACACCAGTCTTGCCAAGGGACACCAGTCTTGCGTGTTACCCAGTTATTGGGTTGCGAAGCTCACATGAGCAGTCGCTCCATATAAAATACAAATACTGGTACACAGGTGCATCCGGTTAGACTGGAAGCCAACCCCAGCATAGTTGGGGAATGGCTTAGTCAGATTCATTCATGTATGTCGATTCTTGATTTTACATACAGGCTTGAAAACTGATTTTTGGCTCTTTGTTAATATTCCTCGTTTAAAGCAGCGCAATCCAAACTTGTTTGATCTCCACCATCCACATAATATTCGCGTACATTAGCAGTCGTTTAGGTTCGCATGCCAATTTGAACGCAGTCGAATGGGACAAAAAGCGTGTATTGTGTAACTTTGCCCACGCTAGCACATCTGATTACCCACACCGTAATGGATGTTGGTCGTCACACCGCAATACTAGTGTGGGGACTTGGTTTCGGCTCCGGTTGAAAATTCGTCATCCATAGGTAATAGAAAATGCTACCTACTGTAACAAATCAGGTAGTAACAGGTTTGAGAAATACACGCATGACAAATAGAAATCAATTAAGCTAGCAAGGAAATTACCCATAATTTGAGTTTACGCAGCTCAAACATTTCTATTCCTCAATTTGTCAATAGGTGGTCGACCAAATCATTCAAATGACATCCAACTACAGCTCTTTAAACCATGAAACCTGCTTGGGAAAAGAAAACACATGGCTACAAATATCCAAAAAATACACCTAACTAGCAGATAGCGCAAGGCCAGCAAGGCAAGGTTCTGAAGTATCAAACGCGTACCAGAAGACGCAGTATTTGAAGGTCTCTCTACAAGGTGGATAGATAACCTGGTGAGGGCCGCGACAATCCGCTACATGCAAGACTTGGGCGAGGCATATGACCACCAATCGACGTCCTTCGGTTGAGATGATAAAAGGCTAGGAGCCGAACTTGTTTCGTCCTAATAAGCTGCTTCGGTACAACACTAGTCGTTTAACTAGAAGAATGTATTGAATAGAACTTATAGAATAATAGCGGCACTTATTTGTCACGCGTGGGTGCTTCAGATATATCATTTTGTCGCAGGAAGCTGTCATACCGTGAGAAATTGATGCGTATTTATCTTAAAAATAATCCTAGCTACTGTGGTTTTTGTACTGAACGGTTCAGATATGAATGATATCAGTTGTTTAAATTTCTAAAGCTGTAAATGTAGCCATGTGTGTGTACTGTGCAGTGCTATTTTCCTTATTCCATATTTATGTAGGTAAGTTATTCGAGGAAAATAGGAGTATTTTTTATTATGGGTATAGGTATGTAGCGGCATCAATGCAGCCACATGAAACACTAACAAGCAAAATTTGCACGGCAGCGAAAAGAACCGTAACGCCATCTATCCTGTCAGCGACGAACTACTAACGAAATCCTGAATCGCGCAAGCAAAGTTCTCCGTGCGATTTAAAAATATACAACAGTCCGAATATCTACTATCACCAAACACAACAACCGTCTGGTCGGAGGATCCTCCCATTTAAGTGGAGGTGTGCGGGGCTCTTTGTTCCACGTACCTCTATAGGTACCTATTATGAATATGAATATTGAAAAAAATAAAATTGATATTTAAACCGGTTTTGAATGCAAGCCGTTACAAGTTGAAAATCGAAGTGTTCTATTGACATTACCAATCCTTCGAAGAACGTCTNCAGTGGAGGTGTGCGGGGCTCTTTGTTCCACGTACCTCTATAGGTACCTATTATGAATATGAATATTGAAAAAAATAAAATTGATATTTAAACCGATTTTGAATAGCAAGCCGTTACAAGTTGAAAATCGAAGTGTTCTATTGACATTACCAATCCTTCGAAGAACGTCTAAAATTGAGAAAAATGTTTTCATATATTCTAATCTGGTCTTCTTTGACCTTGATCTGACCACGTTAACATGCATTATCTAGTCAACAATAACACCTGGTAAAACGGTAATTTCCTTAAATCCTTGTGTCGTCATCGTGCATTGAAATCATGAGAATGACTCACTTATATCTAGCTGTATTGGCTTTAACAGCATTCGCGAAACTTGTACAACGATGCTTGAATCATTTAGATGAACACTCTTAACTTGAACTACATTGCCTGTTTTCCTCTACAAGTTAAAACAGCGGTTTATAAAAACCCCGCGATGGAATGCAAACCATTCGAATGTTTCGCTTACCTAACTTAAATTAAATTCATGGTCTGTTTATTCCTCACCGCACGCAGTCTGGGCAAGATATTCTTGGCAGCCGGGTGCTTGATTCGCGCCCGTGTTTCGAATACCGGTTTTTAAAAAGTTCGCGTCCGTATACTCGGTGCCTTTGCCTTATATGAAAGATTAAAAAAAGTTTTAGTAATCTTTGGCGCCATGGAAGAAGGGTAAAATAAAAACTGTTTATCTATTCATCTTTAGTTAGTAGCAATTGATTTTGATGTACCTAGTTTCTGTCAAATAGATTCACCGGCACTTTTCTTAATAGACAACAATTAAATCAGTCGTGAAATGAATTACTTTCAATAAATTGGAATAACATTATCAACACATTGTATCGCTGGTACAACAATTTATTTAAGTTGTTTGTAAATATTGTATAGTTAGTTCGAGAACTTTTGAAATAACGTACATTCAATGCCTATTGTGCCCACATAGATGTTATCACTGATGATTATTTCGTATAAAAGCGTAACACATGTTATTTTTATTTTAGATTAATTTCTATCGCCTAGTTGGACATTCGGTGGCTTACTGCGCGGGTGGCTAATTTACTTTTTTTATAGTGGTTTGACGCTAAACGCATCTTGGCAGTAACAATGTCATTCACCTCAATGTAAGTCGCTTGGGGATTTTTTTGCGAATTCAGACTTTTGGATGTATGGTGCTGTGCCTTGGTCCTTGCTTTTTTTTTGTTTTTAATGGTTGATCTGATTTTGAATCTTACATATAAACGGGGTGAAAAGGAATGCAGGGGTGAATGGGCGGAACAAAACTTTGTAGGAGATTTTCACGTTATTTAAATCTTGTTTGCAGCATTTACTATCTCCAATTTTATTAAATTGATATTTAAAAAAATACTTTCTAAAGAAAACAATAATATGATATCAAAGTGAAAATCCCTATCAAAGTTTTGTTTTGATTCACCCCTTCGTTCCTATTCACCCCGTTGACGGTACTTCGGGTGGGTTTTTGTAAACAATGTTTGTATTTTGGTTTGAACTTTTTTTTCATGGTTTTAATTTCATTCATAGACATTTTTCAACAATTTTTTTTTATTTAGTTTGGGTGGAGGTTCGTTCGTCATTAAAAAAACTATAAATTGGCTTAGTTAATGCCTAGATTTGCCTATGGATAAAGCTACTGAGGTCATTATGTACTAAAACCTAAGTAGTCCACGCAATTAGGTAAAGTAGTCTCTTACGTCATAAAATTAACATGTTGACATTGGAATTCCATGGGAGTAATAAAATATGGAAAGTGTCTGTTCATCAAATGAGCTATAAAATATGTTCCTACTTTAGTAATTACAAACAATCATATTGCCATAATAAATGTCATAGCTACAAAATGATTTTAAAGATACGTGGTTACCTGCTTAGCAACAGCCATAATACAATTTATAAAAATCAAGATTAGTTTAAATAAATAAATTAAACTTTTTAGCAGATTCTTAATTTGAATCGCAGTCGCAACAGACAAATGACAATGCGTAGACATTTTCTGTCAAATTGTAAGTTCCTGAAAAAAAATATTGAATTAAACTTCTGCTAATCAGTACCTAACTATTTAAACTAATCGCATGTTTAGGACTTTTTTATAAGCAAGGCTACAAGTTTATTAATATCCAACTTACTTTTTTGCTGACCAGACACTTCTAATTAATATAATCAGCTTCGATTACGGTAAGTAGTGTGACGTCATCTAAATATGCATCTAATAAGGGAGTGCAGGTGCACATCCTCACATACTAACTATATTAACTAACATGCTGTCTGTACTATTGCAACTGATTCACTAACCACTACTTTTGACTAATTTTACTGTTTGTTTACGTCTTAGTTTTAAGAAATAACCACGGAGCAAATACAGAGAAGAATACTACTTTGTATTTGCTCCGTGGAAATAACCATTCATTGGTGTGCGTCAAAATACCTAATAATAATTTAATTTAATTTTGTCTTTTCTTTAAATATGTATGTAAGTACCTACATCATTTGAGTATTTCACAACAGAAATAAATATCTATTGGTAATTCTGAAAAGAGGTAAAGTTGTAGATATACAGAATATTTTATCTTGAAAAAAAAAGCGTTATCGCATCTTCAAACAGTCAGACCGGCTTACTTGTCTTGACAACTAATCGTCAGGTGGGACCGATGAAGAAATCCATTCCTTTTTAGATTAATCNCTAATGAGTACCACAGATAAGCGTGGCCGAATTGGTTAAGGGTCAACCCTTAACCAATCAAGGGACACCAGTCTTGCGTGTTACCCAGTTATTGGGTTGCGAAGCTCACATGAGCAGTCGCTCCATATAAAATACAAATACTGGTACACAGGTGCATCCGGTTAGACTGGAAGCCAACCCCAGCATAGTTGGGGAATGGCTTAGTCAGATTCATTCATGTATGTCGATTCTTGATTTTACATACAGGCTTGAAAACTGATTTTTGGCTCTTTGTTAATATTCCTCGTTTAAAGCAGCGCAATCCAAACTTGTTTGATCTCCACCATCCACATAATATTCGCGTACATTAGCAGTCGTTTAGGTTCGCATGCCAATTTGAACGCAGTCGAATGGGACAAAAAGCGTGTATTGTGTAACTTTGCCCACGCTAGCACATCTGATTACCCACACCGTAATGGATGTTGGTCGTCACACCGCAATACTAGTGTGGGGACTTGGTTTCGGCTCCGGTTGAAAATTCGTCATCCATAGGTAATAGAAAATGCTACCTACTGTAACAAATCAGGTAGTAACAGGTTTGAGAAATACACGCATGACAAATAGAAATCAATTAAGCTAGCAAGGAAATTACCCATAATTTGAGTTTACGCAGCTCAAACATTTCTATTCCTCAATATGTCAATAGGTGGTCGACCAAATCATTCAAATGACATCCAACTACAGCTCTTTAAACCATGAAACCTGCTTGGGAAAAGAAAACACATGGCTACAAATATCCAAAAAATACACCTAACTAGCAGATAGCGCAAGGCCAGCAAGGCAAGGTTCTGAAGTATCAAACGCGTACCAGAAGACGCAGTATTTGAAGGTCTCTCTACAAGGTGGATAGATAACCTGGTGAGGGCCGCGACAATCCGCTACATGCAAGACTTGGGCGAGGCATATGACCACCAATCGACGTCCTTCGGTTGAGATGATAAAAGGCTAGGAGCCGAACTTGTTTCGTCCTAATAAGCTGCTTCGGTACAACACTAGTCGTTTAACTAGAAGAATGTATTGAATAGAACTTATAGAATAATAGCGGCACTTATTTGTCACGCGTGGGTGCTTCAGATATATCATTTTGTCGCAGGAAGCTGTCATACCGTGAGAAATTGATGCGTATTTATCTTAAAAATAATCCTAGCTACTGTGGTTTTTGTACTGAACGGTTCAGATATGAATGATATCAGTTGTTTAAATTTCTAAAGCTGTAAATGTAGCCATGTGTGTGTACTGTGCAGTGCTATTTTCCTTATTCCATATTTATGTAGGTAAGTTATTCGAGGAAAATAGGAGTATTTTTTATTATGGGTATAGGTATGTAGCGGCATCAATGCAGCCACATGAAACACTAACAAGCAAAATTTGCACGGCAACGAAAAGAACCGTAACGCCATCTATCCTGTCAGCGACGAACTACTAACGAAATCCTGAATCGCGCAAGCAAAGTTCTCCGTGCGATTTAAAAATATACAACAGTCCGAATATCTACTATCACCAAACACAACAACCGTCTGGTCGGAGGATCCTCCCATTTAAGTGGAGGTGTGCGGGGCTCTTTGTTCCACGTACCTCTATAGGTACCTATTATGAATATGAATATTGAAAAAAATAAAATTGATATTTAAACCGATTTTGAATAGCAAGCCGTTACAAGTTGAAAATCGAAGTGTTCTATTGACATTACCAATCCTTCGAAGAACGTCTAAAATTGAGAAAAATGTTTTCATATATTCTAATCTGGTCTTCTTTGACCTTGATCTGACCACGTTAACATGCATTATCTAGTCAACAATAACACCTGGTAAAACGGTAATTTCCTTAAATCCTTGTGTCGTCATCGTGCATTGAAATCATGAGAATGACTCACTTATATCTAGCTGTATTGGCTTTAACAGCATTCGCGAAACTTGTACAACGATGCTTGAATCATTTAGATGAACACTCTTAACTTGAACTACATTGCCTGTTTTCCTCTACAAGTTAAAACAGCGGTTTATAAAAACCCCGCGATGGAATGCAAACCATTCGAATGTTTCGCTTACCTAACTTAAATTAAATTCATGGTCTGTTTATTCCTCACCGCACGCAGTCTGGGCAAGATATTCTTGGCAGCCGGGTGCTTGATTCGCGCCCGTGTTTCGAATACCGGTTTTTAAAAAGTTCGCGTCCGTATACTCGGTGCCTTTGCCTTATATGAAAGATTAAAAAAAGTTTTAGTAATCTTTGGCGCCATGGAAGAAGGGTAAAATAAAAACTGTTTATCTATTCATCTTTAGTTAGTAGCAATTGATTTTGATGTACCTAGTTTCTGTCAAATAGATTCACCGGCACTTTTCTTAATAGACAACAATTAAATCAGTCGTGAAATGAATTACTTTCAATAAATTGGAATAACATTATCAACACATTGTATCGCTGGTACAACAATTTATTTAAGTTGTTTGTAAATATTGTATAGTTAGTTCGAGAACTTTTGAAATAACGTACATTCAATGCCTATTGTGCCCACATAGATGTTATCACTGATGATTATTTCGTATAAAAGCGTAACACATGTTATTTTTATTTTAGATTAATTTCTATCGCCTAGTTGGACATTCGGTGGCTTACTGCGCGGGTGGCTAATTTACTTTTTTTATAGTGGTTTGACGCTAAACGCATCTTGGCAGTAACAATGTCATTCACCTCAATGTAAGTCGCTTGGGGATTTTTTTGCGAATTCAGACTTTTGGATGTATGGTGCTGTGCCTTGGTCCTTGCTTTTTTTTTGTTTTTAATGGTTGATCTGATTTTGAATCTTACATATAAACGGGGTGAAAAGGAATGCAGGGGTGAATGGGCGGAACAAAACTTTGTAGGAGATTTTCACGTTATTTAAATCTTGTTTGCAGCATTTACTATCTCCAATTTTATTAAATTGATATTTAAAAAAATACTTTCTAAAGAAAACAATAATATGATATCAAAGTGAAAATCCCTATCAAAGTTTTGTTTTGATTCACCCCTTCGTTCCTATTCACCCCGTTGACGGTACTTCGGGTGGGTTTTTGTAAACAATGTTTGTATTTTGGTTTGAACTTTTTTTTCATGGTTTTAATTTCATTCATAGACATTTTTCAACAATTTTTTTTTATTTAGTTTGGGTGGAGGTTCGTTCGTCATTAAAAAAACTATAAATTGGCTTAGTTAATGCCTAGATTTGCCTATGGATAAAGCTACTGAGGTCATTATGTACTAAAACCTAAGTAGTCCACGCAATTAGGTAAAGTAGTCTCTTACGTCATAAAATTAACATGTTGACATTGGAATTCCATGGGAGTAATAAAATATGGAAAGTGTCTGTTCATCAAATGAGCTATAAAATATGTTCCTACTTTAGTAATTACAAACAATCATATTGCCATAATAAATGTCATAGCTACAAAATGATTTTAAAGATACGTGGTTACCTGCTTAGCAACAGCCATAATACAATTTATAAAAATCAAGATTAGTTTAAATAAATAAATTAAACTTTTTAGCAGATTCTTAATTTGAATCGCAGTCGCAACAGACAAATGACAATGCGTAGACATTTTCTGTCAAATTGTAAGTTCCTGAAAAAAAATATTGAATTAAACTTCTGCTAATCAGTACCTAACTATTTAAACTAATCGCATGTTTAGGACTTTTTTATAAGCAAGGCTACAAGTTTATTAATATCCAACTTACTTTTTTGCTGACCAGACACTTCTAATTAATATAATCAGCTTCGATTACGGTAAGTAGTGTGACGTCATCTAAATATGCATCTAATAAGGGAGTGCAGGTGCACATCCTCACATACTAACTATATTAACTAACATGCTGTCTGTACTATTGCAACTGATTCACTAACCACTACTTTTGACTAATTTTACTGTTTGTTTACGTCTTAGTTTTAAGAAATAACCACGGAGCAAATACAGAGAAGAATACTACTTTGTATTTGCTCCGTGGAAATAACCATTCATTGGTGTGCGTCAAAATACCTAATAATAATTTAATTTAATTTTGTCTTTTCTTTAAATATGTATGTAAGTACCTACATCATTTGAGTATTTCACAACAGAAATAAATATCTATTG